>JAEOAD010000028.1:8500000-8665000 GCA_036365145.1 Orientallactaga sibirica | reverse complement strand
GTCGCCTGCCTTCTTCCAGGGCTGATGTGTTAGATGTCCAAGCTGAGCCCACTAAGCTGTGACCGTTGGGACACTGTTACCTCTCTGTCACAGACAGAGACTGGGATATGGATGCCCTACCATGGCAGAGCAGCCTAAGTACTGAGTACAGAAAGCATCACTGTTGCTAATCAAGTATGCCTGTCTCTGTCTCTCTGACCAGGACATGCTGGCACTGTCTGCATCCTTTTTGTGGTAATGCCAAAGGTCCGTTCAGGCAATGCCTTGTACATAGAAGGGGCATGTAGCACCAGGCTATAGAATTTAATTGCTAGGGTAAATCCCTTTCTCACCTCTTTCCTTTCTGGCACATGCAGTGGCAACACTCAGTAAAGTGAGTCTGCTAAAGAGTGTGTGGGCAGGGAGGGGGTGGTTCTGAGCTAGAGGTGTAACTCAGTTTGTAGAATGCCCAAAGAACAGCTTAAAATAGGCATAGTGGTGGTTTCTTATAAACCTAGTACTTGGAAGGGGGAGGCAGGAGGATCAGAAGTTCAAGGCCATTTTTGGTTACACAGCAAGTTCAAGGACAGCCTGAGATACGGGAGACCCTGTTTCAAAAGTTTGATACATATATACATACATACATGCATGCATACATATATACGTATGTACAGGGTTCTGCAGTGAGGAGACTGGAAAAGCCAACTGACCTGCAGTAGACAGGGACTGTGAATGAAACATCAGACTTTGTAACTAAAAGCCTCTTGGTTTCAGGAAGTTTCTATAGCATAATGTTGTCTGATACATGTGAGACATACAATGCTAGTGTCATTACCAATATATTTTTAAGCAGTGCTTTTGAAAAGCAAAAGCAACTCATTTTTGTCTTACAGTCCTTCAGTTTTATGTCTAGTACAATACAAGTAAGCGTGTACTCAAATGAGGTAACCTAATGCAGGATTTTTACCTTCCATCCACTTCAGGGGCCATAGAGAAAAGTACCCTAGAGTGTCCTTTGCTTCCAAGTTCCTCAATTGCACCAGTACCTAATGATGTATAGAAACCTGGAGGCCTACAGACCCTTTGATGTAGCTATAAGTCACAACTTATAAAAAAGGGAAATAAAGAGTTGCAATTTTGCAAGGAATCTGCAAATTCACCAGAAACGATTAATGCCAGTAAACAAAAGCCCTGGGTATAAAGGTTTTATAGGCAATGCCATAGGCAGGTTTGTGTTCACTTCTCTGCCAAGAGAGACCCTGCTGGCTCATAAAGTGCCTTCCACTTATATTTGGATGTGAGATGCTAATGGGCTCATTAAGGGACATGGACATACATGAGAACTTTGCCAAAAATCATATGCCTATAAAGTGGACTATACTTGCTACAATGTGTCTATAAATTTTAATTTCATCAAGTCACAACCTCTCCTTCATGGGGTGAGGGTCTCACGAATCCCCACTCCTCCCTGAGGAGTTTTGATAACTAATAGTTGCAAGGAGAGGGGGAGACATGTTTGTCAGTGGTGTAGCTGCTTGTAAAGTGTCCATGCTATGTAACAACCCTTCACGCATGCTCAAATTAAACCCAGTGGGTCAAAAAGTCAGGAAAGCCAAAGAGGGACTAGTTGGGAAGAGGCAGGTGTCCCATGAGAAAGGGAGGGTGATAAGAGGGGTTAATAGGGAGTGAATATAATAAAACTGCATCATATACTAGTATGCAAGTGTCAAACATTAAATGAAAAATATAAGCTCTCCTAACGTCTGGCTTGCTCGCACACTCTACCTGGTACTCTTTCTTTCTCTCAGACTAAACTCCAAAGTTGTGGGTAGTTAAGATAATATGAAGGTGGGTCCAATACTTACAGACAAAAGAGCGTCTGCAGTGAGGCTGAAAGGACAGCTATATTTGAACTGTGGCACCAACGGTCTTCACTAGGCTGCCCGGGCACACTTTGGGAAACCTTGTATTTTCTCAGGATGTATACCTGATTTTTTTTTTCATTCTCATGTACCCCTTTATACCACCACTCTAGGGCTATCACATTCAAGTTGAAAACATTTCTACAAAAACTCAAATTGGTATCATAACACATGAATGACTGCTGATCTTTGGATCTAGTTTGAATATTGGGTAACAGTACCATTTTCATATATCTATATTTAACATGGAATGATTACACACATTATGGGGTGCAGCGACATTTCTATATGTGTATACAATATACACTGATCAAACAAAGATGATGGGCATTCACATCCTCTTAATACTTTGTATTTGAAAGCCTCGAGCTCCTCTCATCTAGGGCTTCGTGAGATAATTATCCCTTCTGTGCTATAAACTTACTCCTCCTTTTAAACTATATTTTTGTACTGTTTAGCCAACCTCCACCTATCTTCTTTCCTTCTGTACTAATCCATTACTAATCCCTATGCTGTTTTCTTCGACTTTGAGATTACTGCTTTTCACTTCCATATAGGAGAGAGAATGTGAAGCATTGTCTTTCTGTGTTTAGCTTATTTGGCACAATACGCTAAAGTTCCACCATTTTGCTACAAATAACAGGATTTCCTTCTTTTATGGCTGAATATTTTATTGATTAGATGGTACATTTCATTAATTCATTCGTCTGGATGCCATAGCTGAGTCCATATTAGGCTATTGTGAGTAGGGCCACAAGAAACATGGGGCTGCGTATGCTTCAGTGTTACACTTACAACATTGCCTTTGGATATACTGAGAAGTGGGATAGCCAGATAAAATACTAGCTCTATTTAAGGGCTTTTTAATATTAGTTGAACAACATGACATGTTGCATTATGACATTTTCATGCATTTATATAGGGTAATGGAATTGAATTTATTCCCCTTGATATATCCCCTCTCCTCCCACTGATCCCCTTGGCTACACTAATGTCAATTCCCACCAGCAGTATGCAGGAATTTCCTCTTCTCCACATCCTTGACAGCTTTGTTTATTCCTCTTGCACAGTGCTGACTGGGGCAATGTAATACCTTGTGGTTGTAGTTTGCGTTTCTTGGATGAGGAAGGATTCTGGACATTTTTCTATTCAAATCATTATCCTTTATTCAAAGGGATTACTTAGTTTTCTGTTAAGTTTTTCAAGCTCCCTAAATATGCTGGACATCTATCTCTAAATGGTTTCCATAATTTTTCCCATTCTTACATTGTCTTTTTTCTGTTATTTTTACTGCTCTGAGGAAGATTCTAAGCTCTTCAACTACTTAGTTACCAACAGATAAACAGTAAACTAGGCCTTTATTTGAGAGAAGCATAGTTCCCAGTTGCTGCACAAACAACAAAATATCTATGTGATATGGCTCTGTCATATTCTATTATTCTATTGGACAGCACTCAGAACTTTGAGCAGCAATTTCCCATCCCGTGAGATGCAGGATGGGAATTAGACATCTTTACTTTCCCGAACAGCTTAGTGCTTCCCTTACAACTATATGCTGTCATCTCATAGTCATCTATTTAAATTTTCTATATAAACACACACAAAAAAAACCTCATTACAATTGACATGCTATTCATCTTTCTTTTGGGCATACGAAGACAGGGGAGAAAGAAAAACCACCACCACATTTAAATGAAGGAGTTATCAGTCATTCCTGTACATTGCAGCTGCGTGGGGAGCCATAGGGCAAAGGCATTTATATGGAAGATAAGCTCATTGTGTTGAACAAATTAATGCTGGATTGTGAATTAAATGGCGTGTCTTCGGACAGCTAATTAGCTTTGTGCTGCTCAATTAAGTTCCAAAAGGACACGTTGTGTTTCTTGATGGAATACAGAGTATACGTCAAGGCTATTGCTGCCCTGGATAATTTCAATTTCAAAGCCAGTGAGAAATCAAGAAGCTACAAACTCTGCCTATAGGGCTCAATGCTCAAACCACCAACAGCAAAATATTACTTTTTTATTTATTTTTAGTCACACGTAGCAACCCCACCAGTCAGCATGAAATCAACTCTGGTCACATTCATATTGTGAGCAAGTATTTTTAAGATGAGGAGGAATGTGGCATAAAAATGATCTCTCTGCATACTCTGTGTATTTGATAAAATCACAGATGCCCCTTCTGCCATGAAACAGTAGTGTGTTTCCAGTAGATATGTTAGCAGCAGCAGGGAGAACAGTCAAGGCAGCCACCGCCAGCCTGGGGCGTTCACATCCTCTTTAGGAAGTTCTACCAGGCAAAGCCAGATCCTTAATGACACTCTAGAAAACAATCTCAGGTGAGCCAGAATCAAGAAAAGCTAGTGAGTTTATTAAGTGTTTCGACAGATGTAGCAGAATAAGATGTGAGACAGAGTTGCCCTGAGGTAGTCTTTATGTCTATTCATATGACACTTTGGCTTTCTATGGTACATTTCTCAAAGGATGTAATTATTCCTCAAATAATGAGGTTTAAAGATTAAGCAAAACATAGATGGTTTTGACTTATTTCCCCATTCCAGCAATGAGTTCCATTCCACTGAGTGGATTTATTAGTCAAATTAAGAGCAGTTGGTTACCCACCATGGCTGTGTGCCACTACTGTACTTGTTTGAGCATTGCATCATGTTGTTTCCTGCTGGGAAGCTTAAACTGTGAGTTGTTTGGACACATGTTGGTCATTTTCCCCCATTCGCTCGTGTAACACCCTCTGGCACTAGACTAGCTGTCTGGGGACTGACCCTCTTCCAGATTCTGACCAGGACTCTCCATGTTTTGTCTCACACGCGTATGCTGTCTTCCACAGTAGGGTCTTACCATTAACCTTTGGTGGGTCATCAAGAACTCTGACAGAAATCTGTTTTGGGAAACCTTGTAGGTTTCTTGGATCAACAGCTCATCGTGAAAGTTAACTCCGTGCTGGTACTGGGAGTTATAAGTCAGTGCCAAGGAAGGTGGAGGAATAAAAAGATAGGTAATATAAAAGAGAAAGTGAGTATAGAGAGGAGAGGGAGAGAGAGAGAGGGATAGGGTGAGAGAGATTAAGGTTGGTCTTCATAATGTTCTCTCCAGTTCCCTGTGGTTCAGGTGTTCCCTCTGTGGGCCTGATGAAGGACCAATGTTTTAGCCTGTTGTTCAGCATATAGTGTTTTATAGTACAATTTCCTTTTGGGTCCCTATTTTTATCCCCCCCTTGCCCTCCTTTCCACCCTCTCACTCCCTCCCATCCTTACCTTCCCCTCCATCCCACCCTCCCTATTGTCTGGTCCTAGGGTATTAGGTTTGGCAGCGTCTCAGGTGAATTCAGGTTAGGAGTCACAAATGAATAAGACCCTGAGACGATTATCTTTTTGTTCTTGGGTGAGCTCACTGAGGATGATCTGTTCCATGTTCGACCATTTTTTTTCGTATTTCATTATTTCATCTTTCCTTGCTGCTACGTAGAGTTCCATAGTATAGATATACCACATCATTGTTATTCATTCATCTAATGATGGACATCTGGATTGATTCTAGCTTTAAGCTATTATGAATTAAGAGTTATAAATATGGTTGATATATCTCTCTGATCTGAGGCTTGGAGCCTTTAGGGTAAATGCCCAGTAAGGGAATAACTGGGTCTGTTGGTAGGTCTATAGTCAGCCTTTTCAGAGTCTCCATGTACAAAAAAGGAGCCCAGTCTCCAAGATCAAGCTCCCACCAAATGTGGGCTAGAACAGGGCCTACGCACATAAAATTCTCTATAAAATAACTATGCCATTCCATCTATCTAGTACTAATTTCTCACTCCGTTGGAGAATTTGCTTATCTTTTTCAGATGGACTACGAACCTGAAGGGATGATCAGCCTATCACACCTCACAGCTGAAACCATAGAGTAATGCGGGAAACGGGCAAGAGTACAGCTTTCTTGGTGAACACCACACCAGAAAAAGGCTGAAGGAGATAAACACAGAGAACATCCAACTCCTACTAAGCCAGATATCCAGAGACACAGAGGCTCCCAAAACCTCATCACTGAAGTAGAACTAAAATGATCCCAACATGGCTCAGGGAAATTCATAGAAGAGGGGGCGGAAAGAGTGTTAGATCCACAATTTGGGTCATTATACACATAGACTTGGCCTATCCCTCATAACTTTTTTTTTTCTTTAAAAATTTTAATGGACAGGAAATGGTATAGAATAACTGCCAAGTCACATAAATTAACCTTTCTGTTAGTTTGTGATCCAGGAAAGCACACACTATCGGTCGATGTAAACTGCATGGGCGTTTTCAGCAGTTGTTGTCTGGGAGCATGACTGAATGTGGGCCATGGACTCATCTTTACATGGTCCAAAAGAAAAAGCGGCTGTCATATCTAGCAGGCTTCAGATCCCCTTCTATCTCAGGGTTGGGCTCCGGTCTTGTTCTGGAGCGATAGGGATTCTCTGGTAAAGGTCGGTCTGTTTTCACTTTGCCCCAGGTCAGGCCGCATCCAGCCCAGTTTGTCCAGCACACACTCGTCAAACTTTGCCTGCTGTCAGAGGCAGCGCCAGAACTCCTGCTGGCCAGAGTATCGATGCAGGCTTTATCTGCCTGAAGAAGTCCAGTGCACACTTGTTGACTAGTTTGCCTTCCTGGAGGCAACACCTCGGATCCTTCTCTTCCCAGTGGCAAAGCATAAACTCCTTATTGGGTTTATCACACTGAGCTCCATAGAGATGTGTGGCAGCTTTAAGTACAGCAGAGCTGATTTTCACCTCCTCCACATTCAGCTCTTCCAGAGTGGGCAGCTTCACTATCCCTGGCATGACAACTGCCCCCGACCACAAACAGGCTGCCTCCCGGGTCTCCTTGCCCTCATAACTTTTGACTACCCCCACAATGCAAGACCCACATTCCTCACTGATGAGGGTCCCTTTGGAGGGGGGAGGACAGGAAGGAGGATAATGGAGTCACCAATATGAATGTAAAATTAGAATAATATAAACAAAATAATGAATTATTTTTTAAAAAGATTAAGCAAAACCTAGAATTTAAGTAAAAGTAATGAACTGCTTCATTTAGTTTGCAAGGTGCACTGTTGAGATTTAGGGATGAGAAGGAATGCTAACTAATACAGGTAAACTCAAGGTTACAAACATTGGCCCCAAGTAAACACAATTCATTTGCTGTTTTTTAAAACATGCTTGCTTGAGATGTCATTAGGTAAATACACATTGTCTCTATAGACAATTTTTCCTCTGTCAGTGATGCTGAGGTTTCCTGACTTTCAGAAAGAAAAGAAAATGCGGGCCCCGGAGTAAGGAGGTTCTTTCCTGCTCTTGTCCCCTTGGTGTTCCTGTTTTCCTCTCTTGCCTCAGAGAGTGTTCAGGCTTTGGGATGAGAGAATATTAAATAGAACTCTTTTACCATGTTAACTCAATGACTGACTCTACAAAAACCCTTAACCCTTTTGTCTGACTTTCTTTATCTAGCAATGAGATTATGATTATAAAAGATTATAAAGATTTGACTAATCCAAAGGCAATGTCAGCCCAGTTAAACCAGAATCTCTGTTTCCTTTTCCTGGCCAGATTGGGCATGCGCTGACCCTAAGCCCATGTATACAATCTTTTGTTAAAATACAGGGAGCCTTCAACAATTAGGGTCACATCTGCTCCTGCAGACACATCGCCACTAGATTTGTAATGACTTTAAAGTTTTATATAGAACCCTGCCCCTCAATACCACAAGCAAGTACACGATCATCTATCATCCTCGCCATCTGTTTCTACAATGCCGGAGAGCTCCCAATGTGCCTATTCATGAATCAGGAAGAGGCGCTCCCAACTCGTCTGTCCATCAGGAAGTGGTGCTCCCCATCCTCAGCAGGACATGTCAGATTAGGTGAGAGGGCTGGGGGCAGGGAGGGCACAAAACCAAGCTGAATACAAATGTACAGCACTGTTCCATGGGCATATATAGGGTTAGACATACATCTGTACCCCACAGCACAACTCCCACCACTACCATGTTTTGTAAAGCCAATAACTCAGTGTTTCTTGATAGATACAAAACCATGAAATGTGCTCTGCTGGGCTTCCTTAAATGTCCATTTTTCTCTCTAACTATGAACCCACACAGTGCATCTGCCCCAAGTTGTCTTATTCTCCTTAAACCTTCTACTTCTGAGAACTGCAAACTGAGTATTTGTTTGCCTTGCATCACACTTCAGACTCTCAAAGTGCTTCTTTTTACCTAATTGTGAGCCTGTGACATAACGTATCTCTGAAACTGCCCCAAAGCAGGGATTTGGCCTTACAGAATCCCTCTGCCAGTAATTAGTGAAGCCCACTCTGTTTTTGATCCATGTAGTCTTAGGTCAAAGTTCTTCCACAAGTGATATGTTACTGAGCTCACGTGATTCCTGTGCTGGCTAAACAGGTACAATCCTGCAATGTTGATCACTTATCTTTCAATTGAAAAGTTCCTTCTACACTTCTCAGAAAATGCACCACATTTTCTGCACAGGCAGAAGTAGCAGTGTTTGAAGCATGCACAGGGCCAACCTTGAGAGTGGATTCCTGATAAGATTCCTTCAAATGCTAATCACTACATACCTGGCACAGAACCTATGGTTTGTAATGATATAATAGCATTGCTGAATTTGTCTATTCCTCCCTCCTGTTGTGACTTTGACTTTTTACAATATTTACCTAATGTATAAAAATGTGGCATGGTGGCTAGAGAGATGGTTTAATGGTTAAGGTGCCTACTTGCAAAGCCAAAGGACCCAGGTTCAATTCCCCAAGGCCCACAGAAGCCAGATGCACAAGTTGGTGCATGCATGTGGAGTTTACTGACTCTCTCTCCCCCCCCCCCACTCTCACTCTCAAATAAATGAAAAAAATAAAATAAAATTTTAAATATGTGGCATGGCAAATAACAGGAGATAGTCACTCTCAAATAGACCACTTTGAGTAAAAGCAATGAATGTATTTAAAACCAAACAAACAGGGCTGGAGAGATGGCTTGGCGGTTAAGGCTCCTGCCTGCTAAGCCTAAGAACCCAGTTCCAATCTCCAGGTCCCACGTTTAGCCAGATGCAAAGTGACGCAAAGACACAATGCCACACTTGCCCACAAGGGGGCGCACACATCTGGATTTAGTTCACAGCAGCTGAGAGACTGCTGGCGTGCCCATTCTCTATCTGTCTCCTCTCTCTCTCTCTCTCTCTCTCTCTGTCTGTCTCTCTCTGTGTCTCTCTCAAAAAAAAAAAACTTTAAAAAACAAAAATAACAGCAGTTATTTGAATTCAATTTTTAGATTTTCGCTTAATAAAGGAAGGAAAGAAGGAAGGAAGAAAGAAAGGAAGGAAGGAGGGAGGGAGGGAGGGAGGGAGGGAGGGAGGGAGGGGGAAAGGAAAGGAAAAGTAAAGAAAACAGGGCTGGGGAGATAGCTCATTTGAAAAAGTTCTTGCCTTTTAAGTATAAGGACCTGAGTTGTATTCCCCAGAACCCACATGAAAACAAAAACAAAAAATGATTTTTTAAAAAAGCTGTGGCTTATATTTTCAGCACTGGAGACACAGAGTCTAAAGCATTCCTGGGGCTCAGTGGACAGCCAATCTAGCTTACTCTGTGAGTTTCAGGCTACATATAGATTCTGTCACAAAAGAAGATGTTGACAGTCCCTATAGAATGACACCCAAGGTGGTACTCTGCCCTCCACAAGTATGTACACACACACACACACACACACACACACACACACTAAAAATAAACAGTGTCCCACATGTTGGGGACATGAGGAGGAAACACAGCCCCTGACCTCTGGAAGTACCTACACCAGTGCTCATGAAGGACCAAATGATGCATCACCTTGTCATTTTGAGTCATCTTCCTAATGCCACGAGCATGGGTAATAGCTGTGACTGAAAATATCATTGGGCTAGGACCAGTCTTGCATTCCTGGCACCCACTTCCTTAAGAACAAGCTAGTGGACTGGCTAATTTTTAAGTATCATGGATTTTGTTTTTTATTTAGTGTCTTGTAGATAAAAGTATTATCCTGACTGGAGTGTATTTATGCCATGTGTGTATATGAGAGAGAGAGAGGGCACACAGGTACATGTATGCAATGGTATATGTGTGGAGATCAGAGGACAACCTCAGATATGTTCTCTCTCCTTCCACCACATCTTTGAGGAAGGATCTTTTCATTGTTCATCACTCCACTCACTAGGTGACTGGACCATGGGTTTACCAGAGATTTTTATAAGTTTTTTCTTAATTTTTATAACTTTTATAACTGACCTTATCTTTACAGTAAGCCACCAGAGTTGGAATTTCTGGCACAGTGGCATACCCATCAGAGGGCTATTTCTTGATTGTGGTTCAAAAAAGACATTTCAATGCCCTTCCAATCATACATTATGATTGGTTGCTTTTCCCACATAAAGGATCAGTCCTGCTTCCAAAGAAAGAGTGATTGTGAAGAATAAAACACTTTTCTTATAAGTCACAAAAATAACCATCTCTGCCCTCACATTCATTTCCCTTCCTTCATCCCACTATAATTTATGAAAATGACTTAAAACTCTGGACTTCAGTGAATACTGCAAGATCCGGTCCACAATTAGTTTTGTGTGTTTAAGGTTCCCTTCATCAGAGCAAATCATAATTCTTTGGAAGCAAAGTTAAACCTCAAGAATATATGAATCTGCAAGCTTCCACTTTTAGAGAAATTGATTTATAAAAGAAAAGGACTTTAGTACAATTTCCTTGGTAGAAAAATTCCCTAAAATTAAACTTAAGGAAACTGGCACAGGAAGCTGCTGTCAAGTGCAAGTTCTCAACACTGGGCATCCACTTTTATCACTGCCAAGTGCCAGGAGTTGTGCTGGACCCTCCAGTACATATTAGATGGTAACTTAGGGGACTGGTTTTGTGTAATCTTTAACAAAGTCTGGAATAAAGCGTGAGATGATTATGAATTTTAGGTCCTATAACCATTCCTTATAAATTGAGTCACTTTCTCTCTCCTACACTTACTTGCATCTCTTTAGTGTTCTGCTTGCCACTGAATGGCACATACCAAATGCTTATGGAGTCCAGAAAATGCCACATAAAACTTGAAACCCTCTGCCTCCAATATCTTCCTTAGCCTGTCAAAGGGTTTATCACAAGATGGCACATACTCTCTCCCACACACTCTTGTTTGTGTGATTGATGATATAGATGAAAGATGATTAAACACTCTCAAATCTGGAGTCTTTACTACCTTCTAGTAATCCCTTCAAATAAATCACATGTGAGTAACACAATAAGGCTGTTATTCAAAAATTACAGGGGTAGTCAAAATATATTTACTAGGACTCACCAAGACTGTGATCTCTATTACCAGATGGCTTCAGTTTTATTAATGTGTGTGTATGTTCACGTGTGTGCACATGTATGCATAGGCAAGTGGAAGTCAGAGGACAACCTCAGGTGTCATCCTCAGGAACATGATCCACTTTTGTTTTTTATTTGACAGAGAAAGAGAGAGAGAGAGAATGGGCCCACCAGCAGCCTCTCAGTCACTGTGAACAAACTCCAGACACATACGCCCCCTTGTGGGCAAGTGTGGCATTGAGCCCTTGCGTCACTTTTTGAGTCTGGCTAAATGTGGGATCTGGAGGTCTAACGGGTATTCTTGGCTTCACAGGTGGGCGCCTTAACTGCTAAGCTGTCTCTCCAGCCCTGGTCCACTTTTTTTTTGAGACAGGGTCTATCATTGGCCTGGAGCTCACCAAAGACTGGCTGGCCAGTGAGCTCCAAGACTCCTCCTGTTCCCATCGCTCCAGTGCTAGGAATATAAGTTCACACAAACAAACCCAACACTTACCTGGGGACAGAGTATCAAATTTAAGTCCTCAAGAAAAGCACTTTTCTAACTGATTTACTGTCCCAGACCACCCGATAATTCTTTAAGAAACTCTTCTATAATGAATGTAAGCACATTTGGAAGGACAATGGCTAAATCTGCTCGCAGAACATGAGTCTCACACTGTTCACGGGTCACACGGGTAAGGCCAAATAAAAGCAAGCAGCTTGGGAGGCAAAGAACCACCAACTGGTCCAGGAGAATGTCTTACAAACTGTGAGAATTGTCTTGAATTCCAGGTTAAATTGAATAACATCTAAGCTGGGCTGTTTGCTTTAATAGAAAAATAAAGGGCTCTTTTCCACCTAGAATTTCAAGCTGTTTTAATAAAAGAAATTTAGATAATCCCATGCTAGGCATGACCTCTGATATAACAGAGAGATTTAAAATCAGAAAATAAAATCACTGCTGACCTGAAGCAGAAAGCTTGACACAGTCATGTAGGTGAACGATCAATTTTCCTAATGTCCCTGTCAGGACAGTACTTTTTGGAAAATTTCTCTAGCCCAATTCTACAGTGACATTTCATTATTCCTTATTATTGTAGTCAGTTTCACATTGCTGGGATGAGCATCTGACCAGATACAGTTTAGGGGAGGATGAGATTAATTTCAGACTTACAGATCCAGGGGTAAGTTCCATCAGTGTCAGAAAAAGCTGCTTCCATTCATCCAAGCAGAGAGAAACAACCAAACACCTTCTGAAAACCAAAAGCAACAAGCAACAAGGAACTGAGCCAGAGCTCAAACTGTTCTCTTACATCTTTGGGTTGGAAATCAGACTTGCCCCCACTAACATCTTAGGGAGACTCCAGGATCTGCCTCCAGTGACACCTCCTCTAGCCCAGTGACTAGAGAGCCATGGTAAAAGCTTTAATACAGCACCTGAGTCTATGGAGGACATACATTCAAACTACCACACTTTCTGTTTGCTTTGTTTATTTGGTCAGCATATAAAGTTGAGGGATGACTGTGTGCCAGGTTCTAGGAATGCCTCCGTGACTCAAGGCAAATGAGGTCCCATCCATCAACCCACTGACATTTTAAACGGGGAGAGAATCATAACCAAGCACTACAGCACAATATGAAAAACTGCTCCAAAGGTGAGGTAGGTCAACACATAATTGCAGATTTGACCTGGACAAGGAAGTCAAGGAGGAACTGTAAGAAGAGAAATGATTGTTGATTATTTACTTTGGAAAGTATTAAAGTGAACCTATGAAAGTGTGCTCCTGGCAGTAGGAACGTTGGGTGCTGAGTCCTTGTTTCAGAAGAAGTATAATAAAAAGAACAAGTATGGCACAAAAAGAGAAACAGGCCCGAGAGATAGCTCAGTGGGTAACAGAACTTGCTATGCAAGCAGAGAACCTGAGTTCAAGCCTCAGAACCCTTATAAAAAGCCAGGTATGGCTAAACACCTCTGTAGCCCCAGCATTGAGTAAGGAGGAGACAGTCTCCCTTTTCAGCCAGGCTCACCAAGAAAAGAAGTGGGGAGCTTCAGGTTCAATGAAAGAACCTGTCTCGTGGAAATAAGGTTGAAGAGTGATAGAGGAGGACTCTGTCTCCTTCGGGTCTCTGCACATGTGTGTACTGAGGAGGTGGGGAGTATTTATGCACACACCACATTCAGGCACATAGAACACTCGTTACCTACAAAACAAAAGATAAAAAGGGAAGAGAAGCAGCATATAGCTGAAATGCAACTTAAGATGGAGATGGTGCAAATAGGACAGGGCAGGGCAGGGCGGGAATCAGATGGGACTGGCTTTGCTCCTCAGCTTACGAGTTTTGTCTCGGTCTTATGAGCAATGAGAATTAATGAATCGTTTTAGGCAGGTGAGGCATCGTGATCAGCACTGTGGTTCTAAAGATAGGGGCAAGGGGAAGAGATTGCAAGGATGCCAGAGGTACCATTAGCAGACAGTAAGGAAACTCAGAACATCCTAGCTAACGGGGATGGTAGCTTGGACCATGGGCTGGCACAGGAGGTGGTGGGGGGGACGACGACAGATTTAAGAGAATTTCTCTGACCGCTTTCGTCGCCCAACCTGTGGCCTCCATTCTCAATAGCTTCACTTTCTCTGCATTGATTTTCTTGCCTGCTTAATGTTCCCATCTGTACGACCAGCTTTTAGTGTTATGTTTTACAGTAAGGACTTGGTGTACATTTGTGTTATGAATGAGTAGTTCCCACTTCCATTATGTTCTTCCCTGCACCATAAAACTTCTGCAGTCCAATCTGTTCTGCAGCTTTCTCAGGGGACATACAACACAGGAAGGTCAGAGAAGTGGCCCAGGGGCCTCAAGAACAAAGCTGGAAATGCCTTGGGTGAATTCTCCTCACTGCATCCCTAAATCCAACTTTAAATACAGGTGCTGACCCATTCTGTAGACGAGCAGTCAGGGACAGCCAGGGTCAGGAGTAATGTGCTTCTCCACACACCCTGCTAATTCTGCCTCTTAAACTACCCCTGAGATGACGGCCACCAAGATGCCTGTTCAATATATCAAATCAATTTTTATCATTGTACTAGTCTATTTTCCAGACTATATACCATGAGATAATGTTATGGGGTCCCTCTGTTCTTATGTTTTTGAAGGAAAAAATTTTGATCCAGAGACATAGATAATTTAAGAAAATGTTGATGAAATAAAATTAAGTGAAGCAAACACTCCAAAGAGAGATTGAAGTCAACTGTCCCAAAGTGGGGAGCAGCCCAGTGGGTTCTGTGTTGTGACTTTAGAGAAAATTTTATGAATGTTTATGAAGTAGATTGCATACTCATGGAGTAAGGTAGCCCTTTTTCCCTCCCCAGTCATGATGGACCAAATCTCCCTTTTAGGCTATCTTTTCCCATGATCCTCTTGAAAAGACTACAAAAGAAAGAGGTCAAAACCATAATGCAAATGACATTATAATTATACCAGCATCTTTTGAGTACATAGACCCTTTGTTAGTGTAAGAGAATACCCTGGTGTCTCGTTTTCTGATATACTGGGAACCACCTAGCTGCAGCTGTTGCCCCAAGGCAACATTATGACCATCAGAAGACACACACAGCTAACAAGATGTACCTACCTGCAGCTTGTCTATTACCTCGTCTCTAACTCCTTGCCTTCCAAATGTCAATAGCCTATACCCTAGTAGTGAGGACATAAGTAGAAAATTTTTTTTCCAAATATTTTCTTAAGAAGTGTGTATTTTTATTTATGATCATAGCTTCCATCCACTGCTCATCAGGGGTATGTGCCATGCTTGTGGTTGCCGTAGGAGCCCTTCAAGCTGTTGTGGTCATCTTCACAGGAGGGTAGGGACACTTCCTCAAATATGCATTCTCTCTTTTTCTCCCTTTTGACACAGTAGCTCCATGAGCTGTCAAGACAGGAACTGATTCTCCACAAGTGGCTTGGGAATGCAATGACCACTCTCCAGCAACATTAGAAGAGAGAAGTCACATGTACGCTTTGTGGGAAGATGGAATTTGGCCTTCTTGAGAACCTAAGAGCACAGATCTGAAGTTCATCCCATTTCTCTCAGGAATAATTCTTCTCAGGGATTCTTGGGTTTCTGAGTCACTTCAGAAAGCTTCATGGTGTCCAGTTCACCTGGACAATGACCCCAAACTAAAAACAACATGCAAAGATTTTTCTCAGCCACACACAGCTTCCCCTAATGTCCAGGAATTACTTCTACGGACTCTCCCTACTTGGGCCACTTACCACAAGGGAGACATTGTGTGCGAGGTTGACCACAGAGGTACACGCTGATGGTAAATGGTCTAAAATTAGCCTTGACACTTCTCCCACTGTGATTAGTGAACATGAGAAGAGAAGCAAATCACCTTAAATTTAGAAAAGGCTTGAATAGCATCAGGTGTGTATCATCGACTCCTTTGCCGTATGAACATAGATGTGTGAGGATGTGTGTTCATGGATGTTACCTCTAAGTCATCCATCTTGGAGTCCACTTTTTCATGCCAGTGAGTCCACTACTAATGCTCAGAACACGTCAGTCTTTTCTTTGAGAGCTGTCTTTAAGAGATCATTTATAATCTAGATGGGGAAAAGGTAGTAACTTTGCCTTGAAGTTGTGGTTCATTTAGACCCAGAACAACTTCAGAGTGAGAGGCTAGAGACAGGTCATAGTTGCCAATGATCAAGTGGACCCTTCAAGAATTTTGAGGTCTGCTGCCAACTAAGGAATATCAAGAAAATGTTGGTATAGGTGTGGCAGGCCACCAAGTCCTCTTGAAATGCAATCACTTCAATCTTATGAGTCTAGCCTCCAAAGTGTTCTCATGGAAGAGGACATATTCATTTGTATATAGAAATTCTAGAGTCTGGGAAGATGGCTCACTTGGTAAAATGTTTGTCATACAGATATGAAGTCCTGAGTTTCATCTCCAGCATACATGACAAATCCAAGCACCGGGGAGATTAAAACGGAATACCTTGGACTTAGTGGCTAGCTTCTCAGCCCTAAATGGTAAGCTCCAGGTTCATTAAGAAATACTGTCTCAAAAAAAAAAAAAAAAAAAAAAAAAAACAGGTGGAGAATAACTGAGGAAGACAGTCAACAGCAACCACTGACCTCCAAACACACACAGACCCACATTCACATGCATGCATACACACACGTGTCCACACACAGGAACACCACATGCAGACATATGCATGGAAAACAAGGCATGAAGACGTTCTAGTGTGTGTATCTTCAGGAAGAAAGAAAGAAAGAAAGAAAGAAAGAAAGAAAGAAAGAAAGAAAGAAAGAAAGAAAGAAAGAAGGGAGGGAGGGAGGGAGGGAGGAGGGAGGGGGAGGGAGGGAGGGAGGGAGGGAGGGAGGGGAGGGAGGGAGGGAGGGAGGGGAAAGAAAGAAAGAAAGAAAGAAAGAAAGAAAGAAAGAAAGAAAGAAAGAGCAAGGGAGGGAGGGAGGGAAGAAGGGAGGGAGGAAGGAAGGAAGGAAGGAAGGAAGGAAGGAAGGAAGGAAGGAAGGAAGGAAGGAAGGAAGGAAGGAAGAAAAGAAAAGAAAAGAGAAAAAAGAAAGATCTGCTGCTGTGTTAGTCACAATTTGGGTTTGGGCTCCCTTCTGCACACTTACAAGGCCTGGATCACAATTGCCACCATCTTTCTCTGCTTGCTCAACCATGTGCGGTGTGGGACGGTCATTGAGTCAGTGATGAGGAAGCATGATGGCGGACAGGCTGGAGAAACACGGAAGATCTATGGTCACGGTATGAGACGCTTGTCGGACAACTTTACTGCTTGTACCCATTAACACGCGGGAAGTGGCTATGTATTACAAGAATTGATTTAACGATAAAGTTGATGTGTGTGGCATTTTAAATTGTCCACTGGCAATTAGCCTAATATGGGAGGGGGAGAGGAAGGAGCGTTGCAGAAATTGTTTATCTCATCTGGGAACTCATGGTTTTAAGTCTTGCTTGAACACTAAGAAGCATAAATAAAAATGAAAACAGACGACAACTTCAGGGCTTTTCCACAATCACGTCACTTCTCAGCCTGCTCCATCTCCACCCTGAGTGAATCTTTGGATCTAATCACTCTAACTTAATATTTTGTTTTTCTTTTTGGTTATTCTGACATAGGGTCTCTCTCTAGCTCAGGCTGACCTGGACTTCACTGTGTAGTCTCAGGCTGACCTCAAACTCATGGTGATCCTCCTACCTCCATCTCCAGAGTGCTGGGATTAAAGCTGTGCACTAACACACCCAGCTACTTTTTTTAAAGTCAATAAAGATTTTAACACTTTATTATTATTATTATTATTATTATTATTATTATTATTATTATTGAGGCAGGATTTCACTCTAGCTCAGACTGGCCTGGAACTAAGGCTATATCCCAGGATAATCTCCAACTCACATTAATCCTCCTGCCTCCAGAGGCTGAGATGAACATGTAATCTCACACTTGAAGGAGTGCTTCTTGGTGCAGAGGCGATAGCTCATTAGGTAAGAGTGCGCAGCAGTGCAAGTATGTGAGCTGGAGAGGGTCAGAGTCACTCTGAGATGGATCCCCAGCACTGAGGTAAGCAGAAGGCCGTGACCATGACCATGCAAACCTGTAATCCCAGGCATGTGGAGAACAGAGACCTAAGAATCACTGCGGTTTACTGGTCAGCAAGTCTGACTGAAACCTGCAGCTCTGAGCTCAGTGAGACAACTCTGTCTCAATAAAACATGTGGATAGGTGATAGAGGATGCCTGACATTCTCCTCCAACCTCTCTACATGAACATGCATGGGGCACATACATGTGCAGACACCCCCACACCACACCACACATACTACAGATACACATCCACACACAAAGTGTGATTCTCACAGAAAATTTAGAGTTGAAAGAAATGAAAATAATGAGCCCAATAAAGAGGTTGTTTAAGTTAATTATCACAAACATTCATGAGTCATTGTATGCATGAAAACTTGCATATATTGTATACATAAAATATATGTAATATGTTGCATCTATTGTAAATATTTTTTAACATTTTTTGAGACAGGGTATCATGAAATCTAGGTTAGTCTGAAATGTACTATGTAGCCAAGAATGACTTTGAACTTTGGATCCTCCTGTCTCTACCTCCCAAGTGTTGATATTACAGGTTTGTACTAGCATGCTTGGTTTATACAATGCTGGGGGGTTGAAATCCAGGGACTCATACATGCTACATACTAAGCTCAAATTTTGAGGCTTGTGGTTGCTTTGGAGATTTTTGCCTAGGTGTCTAGTACCTGACTCTACTTGCCTTCAGGAGTATGAGAATCTGACGAGAGGCTAAGTTAGCGGGTGACCTCTGGGCTGCTTAGTTAGCATATAAAAGAGATGCTCAGTGGTGAGTCCTTTAATTATTGAGAACTCTAATATATGAACAACTTGCTCATATTACCTTGGGGTTATGCTCTTATGTTCCTTTACTCCCACCCCCGCTTCACTGAGGGCCTCCCCAGTGAGTTATTAGTACTCACTGTGGGGCCATGAATGCAACGCCTCCCTGGAAAAGGGTCTCAGGCTAGCCATAAAATGAAAACTCATTTAATCCACCACTTCCTCTTTAAGTTCCCTGGGCCCTGATGAGTGTCATTGAGATAATGTGTCTCGTGCTAGGCACTTCGCTTTCTCTTCTTGTCTTGACTCTGATGGGTCTTGGGTCTTCCCCATTTTCAGCACCCACCCTATAAAACAGATTCTCTAACCAAGAGTAAGAGCAGCATGTATCACAGGGTCTAAGCGTAGGCATTTAGAAGATAGTTTGATAGGCATAACTTCCGTCTGCCAAAGAACAGTGGAAGCTGTCCTTTATGGTCTATAACCTTTCAAGCAGTAGGCTTCTGACTTGGTCCGCAGTAGCAGGCGTGAATTTGCGCCCACTGAGCAGGCCTCACGCTCAATCAGATCAGCTGTCTCTGAGGACTGAGGATCCCTGGGAGCAGCAGTCTCTCCCACAGCCACACGTGCTGGAGTATCTCAAAGACAGAAAACAAAACATCGATTTCATTCAAGCTTTATGAGAAGAAGCAACTGGCCCAGGAGCCTCCAGATCACTGGCAAAGCTCTCTTCTCTCCTAAACAAATCTCTCTGTATTCTCTATGAAGCCATGAAACAAAACTGTCATGATACCGTACTCAATCTTTCTTTTCTTTTATAGGATTGTGTGTGTGTACAGGATTGTGTGTGTGTGTGTGTGTGTGTGTGTGTGTGTGGCAACTTTTGACTCTCTGCCACAGTGGTTCCACACTGGGCTGAGCAGGAAACTTTCACTTTACTCATCTTTGCATCTCCCCAGGGTAAGTCCTTCATAGAAGGCTCAGCTTTCCATAGGGTCAGCTCTGAGGAACTCCATTCCTACTGACAGCTAGCAGATTATCACCATCCCTGGCATGAGCATTTTGCAAACCAGGGTGGGTATCAGAGGAGTGCATGTGTTCCTCCAAACTGGCAAAATCCTCCTGGCCTATGTCCACAGGGGATATACATTATTTTTGCCTGGGTCCCCAAATTTTCATTATACTCTCACTCCAAATATAGTTTTTAAAAAAATGGTAAAAATAATTTAACAAGATTTCTCAGATCAATTTTAGGGAATGAGATGATGGAAAGAGTCCATCCTGAGCAGAAAGGGTGCAGTTCCCTGAGGACACTCAGTCCATGAACTGGACAAAGAGCATGAATCCCCCACTTAACTGGGCTAACGGAGCCGATGCTCCAGGAAAGATTCTGTCCAACAGCTGAGAGTTTCATCTGCTCAGTGGGAACAGATGAGACAGGAGAACATTGCGCACGATTAGGCCAGTGTAAGGCTGATCACATTTGGAGGCTTGTTAGGCCATTCCCCATCCTTCTGGAGTTAAGCCAGCTGATGGACTGTGACAGGAGATAATCGGCACTGCTGATGTGTGAAGGTCCCATCAGAGATGACAGACAGACTCCAGAAATAGGAATCCCAGGGCCTCTGCTCGGCACAGCCAGCCAGGATACATGTAACAACATGTCGCCCATCTGCAGAGCAATGGCCTGTTTCTGCAAGCTCCCAGTCACAACACGGCTCCAGATGTGTTGTTCTTCCATCATACGGGAGGCAAACAAAAGATGAACTCATCCTCTTTCTGGTTGTCCATGACCGGAGGGCGTGTATTTCTGTCTGGGAAGGAGTGAATACTTCAGGGTGAATCAAATTGTGTGTGTCTTACTGCTTTTGATTTTACCGAGAGTAGGAAGAGGTGTGGTGGATCACAAGGGAGTAGTGTCAGCTCTGCATGTCCTTTGGACCCCGCCTGCACGGTCTGTCATTTCTTCTACACGGAGACTAGGTCTTAACGAGACGGTTGCATTTCAGCTCTCATTCATTCTCCATCCACCTGTGTGGGTCTGCAGGACACAGGCTCATGATGACTTCCTGAATACCAACTCCAAGCAACATGTGGGCTCTCCATAGTTCCTCGTTACATTTAAAGAACTTTTTTGACATGACACTGTTTATTTTAAATGTGTGTGTGTGTGTGTGTGTTTGTGTTTGTGTGTGTGTATACATACATGCCTGTGTGAGTTAATATGCATGTGTGTGCATGTCACAGCACATATGTGGAGTCAGAAGACAGCCTCCTGCACCTTGTTGAGACAAGTTCTCTTGTTGTTCTGTGTTACGTACACCATACTAGCTGGTCAGTGAGTTTCTAGAGATTCTCCTGTCTCCACCTCCCATCTTGCCATAGAAGCACACTCACAGGGCTACTAGCTTTATGTGGGTTCTGGACATCTGAATTCAGGTCACCGTGCTACTGCAGCAAGTACCTCATCTGCTGAGCTATCTCCCAGCCACGCTAACATGATTCTTGCTCTTGAGAACTTGGAGGTTCAAGGAAGACTCCCACCCAGGAATCCAGAGGTCAGCTTCAGCCTTGAGGAAGACTGGGGTGAGGGGGCAGGAAGAACCTCCAGGCCCCCCTGCCCAACAGGTCAGCTGCTGGAAGGGTGTGGTAATTTGAATATATGTCCCCCAATATATTCAGTGTTTTATTAGTTTATAGTTTGCATCTGCAGTCACCTTGCTGGAGGCAATGTCACTGGGCAGATCTTAAGGAGTGGTGGTGGTTTAGGATTCCATTGTAAAGATATGCAAAGTGTGCCTAGGGGGGCTTCCTAAAGAGTGCTGTGCTGTGTGGCTGGTGGTTTTTTTCTCTCTCTGCTTGGCCCTGTGAAGGCAGGCCAGCTTCTTCTGCCATTATGGAACTTCCCCTGGGTCTGTAAGCTTCAATAAATAATATCCCTTCCTCCATAACTATACCTGGTCTGGAAGTTTATCTCAGCGAACTTGAAGCTATCTGCTACAAAGGGCAAGAGTGCCATATAGTGGATGCATTACGGGGTATGGCAAGTTTTTCAGACGGGACAGCATTGATCAAAACTAGTAAATGGTGGGCTAAAAAGATGGCTTAGCGGTTAAGGTGCATGCCTGCAAAGCCTAAGGACCCCAGTTTGATTCTCCAGGTCCCATGTAAGCCAGATGCACAAGGGGGCACACACATATGGAGTTCGTTTGCAGTGGCTAGAGGCCCTGGTGCACCCATTCTTGCTTTCCCTCTCTCCCTTTCTCTCTCTCTGTCTCAAATAAATAAACAAAAATAAACTAAAAATTAGTAAATGGTGCCTTTTGCACATAGTTTTGTATTTTTTTTTTCAGGATATTTCCTCTTGTTCTGTAGAGAGAGAACATCATTGAGTTGAAGGATTCTGGTCTACCAACTTGGGAGATGCCAGCATTGGAATAGAATTGTCTATTGACAAATACATTAATGAGTCTGAAAATGTTCCTGAGCCAAATAGTCATGCCCAATTGACATGTGTCATTACCCCTTCCCCCTTCATTTTAGGTACTCAATTGATCTCTCCATTCCAATGTCACCCCGGCATTTACCCCTGAGCCTGGACTAGACTGTTACCATAAAACTCAGGAAGAGTCACTAGAGTAAAGTAAGCTGAGTGACTTGTCTGGCAGACTGCAAAATCACTGGCAATGAAGGAGGTTTGTCTTATCACTAGGGACCTAATGTGATGTCTGGCAATGAGTAGGTATCCAGGGCTTTTTTTTTTTTTTTTTTTTTTTGCAATGAATGAAGGGAACAGTAGTGTCACTAGCTAGCACAGGTTCAAGTTCATAGACATTCTAAAACAAAAGAGCTGAGCTGAAACATGCAATGCAATGTGCAAGGGAAATTACTGTTATTATCAAAAACCAAAGCAACTAATCCTGCACATTTATGACCGTGTTTGATACAGGAAAAGTACAAGTAGTACAACCGTGCTTGTGCTGCCAGTGCAGACCTGCTGTCTTCATTGAGTATCACAGCAAGGGTACAAGAACAACATTTGAAAGGGTGTCATATTCCTTCATTGCATATTCAATAAAAGAGTAATAAAAGTGAAATGCCAGTGCCCACAGGAAGCATTGTGCATGTTTTCTGTTTGCTCCACCTTAAAGGAAAACCCAGTTTGTAAAGGCTATAAAAGTGCACACCCTCAGTTGTCTTCTCCCCCCTGTGCCCTGGATAAGCTTTGGGTTTGAGAACAGAGGATCAAGATGAACTGTTCCTTGAGGCCAAGGTTTTACTGAGTGCCAGACAAGAGAATAGCAGAATCCAAACAGAAAGGAAAAAAGTCTTTGAATCCATAGAAAGGGGAGGGGGAAGTTTGAGGGCTTTGGGGTACAGGAGGAGAGATATTGCACTGAAAGGGAGGGATCTTCACAGGACATGAGCTGGTGGCTGGGAGGTGGTAGCATTCCCTGCTAGAGCAGGAAAACCATGAGACTTGATCAATTTGCATAACATTAAGGAGTCCAAAATCCAATACCTGGTCACTCTGGGGTATCCATGTTGGAGCTCTGGAAAAGGGGAAGAAAAGCAGCTTTCTTGAAATCTAACAACCTGCACCACACGATACAAACCTTGTGGCTTCTCTGGAAAATGCACCCTTTTCCCTGGAAAATCTATAGATGATAAGACTAGCATCGGGGGTTGGGGAGGTGGCTCAGTCAGTACCATGCTGGCCATGCATGCATGAGGACCTGAGTTTGAGCTCAAAGCCAACATAAATGCCAGGTATGGGGACACACATTTGTAATCCCAGTAGTACACTAGGGAGACAGAGACAGGAGAGATCTAGGGCCAGACACCCGGCCAGTCTGGAGGACTTGGTGAGTTACAGGATAATGAGAGCCCTGTCTCCTAAAGAGGTCGGTAACATGTGAGGACAGTATCAGAGCTTGTTCTCTGGCCTCCCCGTGCATACACATGTGCACTTGTGCGTTCACAGCCTCTGCTAGCAACAGGAGAGCAAAACAATACAAACAACCCAAAAACTTTGTAAAAACCAAAGCTTTCCAACTGGTCAGGAAAAAGAGTAATGGTGGCCCAGACAGAAGTGGACACCCTGGAATAATAAATTATCAAGTGCATAGAACAAATTACAACCAGCAGTTTCTCCAACCCCTCCTAGAGCCCTTGCCCTTCCCTCCCTCCCTCCTCCCTCCCTCTTTCTCTCTTCTCTCTCTCCCTCCTTCCCTCCCTACCTCCCTCCCTCTCAGCAGTGGGTTAGAGTCAATAGAATGTCTTCTGATTTCTCTTGCTTCTCAGAAATTCTCAGCTGCACCTCCAAAGTCACATCCCTTCCCTTACCTACTCAACAATCCTTATAGTTTCTCAAGAGTAAGTCACTTTGAAAACTAAAGGTAGGACAAGCAGACTATTTCTCCCTTCTGTCTTGTGGGGAGAGAGAGGCGAGGTCTCTTGAATCAGTTAGATGCTGAGCCAGTGAACTGTATGAAGGGGGGTGTAAAAGCAAAGAGGAAAAAGAGGGAGGGAGCCAAAGAGGGAGGGAAGAAAAAGAGGGAATGAAACAGGAAAGGGAAAGGAGGAAGGAAGGGAGGGCAGAGGAGAGAAAAACAGAGGAGAGGAGAGGACAGGAGAGGAGATGAAAGAAGAGGAAACATGGCTCAGGGAAACTCAAGGAAGAGGGGCAGAAAGATTGTCAGAGCCATAACTTGGGTCGTTATACACAAAGTCATTGCCTCTCCTACATAACTGATGTCTACCCACATAAGGTAAGACCCACATAACCCAAGGGGGGGGGACAGGTAGAAGGCTAATGATGGTAACATCATGGCTGTATATATACTATATACATAACTAATAAAAATATATTTTTAAAAAAAGAATATACACCACAAAAAAAAAAAAAAAAAAAACAATTGGCATCACAACCTATATCAGAAACCACACACATAAGTACCACAGAGGCAAAGCCAGCCTGTCCCATCCACGTTAGAGAACACCTTTAACCCAGGGCCCTGTTTACAATACTTTGTGGGATTTTCAACAGCAGTAAGGCTGCTCTGGATGTGATGCAAAATGGAAAGAGGATCACCATGAATTCGAGACCATCCTGAGACTATGTAGTGAATTCCAGATCAGCCTGAACTAGAGTAAAACCCTACCTAGAAAAACCAAACAAAAAAACAAACAAACAAAAAAATCCCTGGGGTGGAGGGACAGGGAGGAGGCTAAGGATGGTGCTGTTTACACACTGAGTATGTATATAACTAATAAAGAAAAAAAAGCATCCAGGCTCCAAGGGGAGTGTGGGGAAGCCCAGCCCTGCTCCTTCCTGCTCTCCTGCCCTCTGGGCTTCTGCTGAGTGGACCAGACAAGAGCCAGGTCTTCCTACCAGCAGGATGGGGACTGAGGTCCTACCCTTTCTGGAGCTGGCAATCAGTCCAATTTGCTCACCTCCCATCACTGTCAGTCCTCCTCTGGTAGTGGAAATGAAGCTCCCTGGAGTATCACAGTGTGACAGGTTCTTCAGTGAGGGACAGTGACCCTGGAGCAGCTAAACACGCAGCAAGCCACCTAGCCACTGGAGTCCCAAACCACGGGGTTCTCTCCTTTGGCAAATAACACAGGCAGCCCCAACAACCTCATCTGGATTTTTTTTTAAAGAAAATGTTGGGCTAGAGAGATGGCTTAGCTGTTAAGGCATATGCCTGTGAATCCTAAGGACCCTGGTTTGATTCTCCAGGTCCCACCTTAGCCAGATGCATATGGTAGTGCATGTGTCTGGAGTGGCTAGAGGCCCTGGTGCGCCCATTCTCACTCTTTCTCCCTCTCTCTCCCACTCTCTGTCTCAAATAAATAAAAATAAAATCTTTTTAAAAATTTTAAAGGAAATGTTGATTTGGGGGTGAGCACTGCTTAAACCCTATCTGCTTCTTTCTTCTCTGATGGACAGGATTTCATTGACTTCCTTAATGAGCAGTGATGAGTTGACCTTTAGAAAGCCTCCTGCAAGCACTGGCTGAAGCAAACGTTACTCGTTCATGTTCTCTGTGACTTTAGGTAATTTGCAACATCTTGGGTCAAGTGTCTGGTCAATGATCAGAAGTGTCTCCTATGTGTTCTGCTCCCAAGCTAATGCTTTGCATACACTCTAGCTTGTGCGGGAGGCAGCATCCCCTTTATGGGTGACCATCTTAATCTCAGAAAGGTTAAGTAGCTTCCCAGGGTCACACAGCTTGTGAGATCTAAGTAAATAATACTTTAGGCTCAACATGTAAGGCAATCAGGAGACAGTAGATGAAACTGTGATGAGATGGGGAGATAGCTCAATCTGTGAAATAATCATCTTGCAAGCATGAGGACATAGGTTCAATCCCCAGTAGCCATGTGAGTGTTGGGTGTGGAGGCATGTGCTTGCAATCCTAGTGCTGGGGAGGCAGACACAAGTAGATACTTGCAACTCTCTGGACAGCCAATCTCGCCTAATAGGTAAGCTCTAGGCCAATGAGAGACCTTGTCTCAAGAAATTGATGAGGTACCTGAGGAGCCACATCCAAGGTTGTCATCTATACTCCCTACATACACAGATGTCCATGCACACCTACACACACACACACACACACACACACACACACACACACATGTATACATGCCAAAAATGTGCTCAAGGTCATTCTTGGCTACATAGAAAGTTAGAGGCCAGTCTGAGATACATAAGACCCTTTCTCAAAAAAAAAAAAGAAAAATGAAATGAAAAATAAAAAGAAAAATTAGGGAAAGAAGGAGGAAGTGAAACAGGAATGGGAAGAAGGGTGGGAGGAAGAGAAGGAAGAAGGGAAGGAGGGAGGAAGGGAAGGAAGAAAGGAAGGAGAGAGGAAGGGAAGCAAGAAGGGAAGGAGAGAGGAAGAGAAGGAAGGGAAGAAAAAAGGAAGGGAGGAAGGAAGGGAAGAAGGGAGGGAGTGAAGAAAGAAGGAGGGAGAGAAGGGAGGGAAGGAGGAAGAAGGGAGGGAGTGAAGAAAGAAGGAGGGAGAGAAGGGAGGGAAGGAAGAAGGGAGGGAGGGAGGGAAGGAAAGCAGAAACTGGTTATTTTCCTTGTCATTTTCACCTTTATTGGTCCTCAACCAAAGTTTTGTGGACCTACCCTCACAGAAGTTGTAACATACCCAGTTATACACACCCACCTATGCCCCTGAACCAGGCTGTGATTGCCCAGATGGAAGTCAGCAGGACAGACCTCACAGCCAATGTCCCTCCCGCATTTGGGTCCTGTTCAGTAACTGGTTCCTGTGTGTCCATCCTCACTAATATGAAACATTCAAGTGCTTTATTTCCAAACCCTCATAATAATCACCACTAGAAGGGTGTGTAGTTTTTCAGGTTCAAGTCTTTTGATTGTACACATGGGAAATAAGGGCCACTTTGTGGTTCCAGCTGGAGACTGTTCTTCCTAGATCTAGCACTGCTTTGAACTTGTACCATGTTTGTCCTAGATATATGTGAAAGCCACTTTGTCCCTCTCTCACAGGACACTCATATTCCCCTGCTTGTCTTCAAGCCTAAGATTAGGCACTAAACTTTATCCATTTTACAGGAAATCTCTAAGGGATGTGTATGTAGCTCAGTTGTTTGAGAACTTGCCTAGCATGCAGAAGGCCCTGGGTTCAATCCCCAGCACCACACAAACTAGGCATAGTACACTAGGCACATCACTGTAACCCCAGCACTCTGGAGGTGAAGGCAGGGAGATCAAAGGTTAAAAGTTATCTTCTGCTACATAATGAGTTTGATACCTGCCTGGGCTACCCAATCATAAATGGAGAAAGAGAAAGGGGAAAAGAGAAGAGAGAGTGATAGGATAAAGAGAAGAATGAGAGGTGACAAAGAGGAGAGGGAGGAAGAAGGACAGGAGAAGGGGAGGGAAGGAGAGAAGAGGAAAGGGGAGGAGAGGAAAGGAGAGGAGAGGAGAGGAGAGGAGAGGAGAGGAGAGGAGAGAGGAGAGGAGAGGAGAGGAGAGGAGGGGAGGGAAGGGAAGGGAAGGGAAGGGAAGGGAAGGGAAGGGAAGGGAAGGGAAGGGAAGGGAAGGGAAGGGAAGGGAAGGGAAGGGAAGGGAAGGGAAGGGAAGGGAAAGGAAAGGAAAGGAAAGGAAAGGAAAGGAAAGGAAAGGAAAGGAAAGGAAAGGAAAGGAAAGGAAAGGAAAGGAAAGGAAAGGAAAGGAAAGGAAAGGAGAGGAGACAAGAGAGAAGGCACCTATATCATGAGCTATCCAGTGGGGAAAGCTGTCTATAAAACAACACAATTATGAATCTATTGTCCAAAAGCTGAGCACATCTGGGAAGACAGGGAACAAGGCAGGAGTATAAGGAACAGACAAGAGCTCTTACCTGTATTTGTCTAGACCCACCCCACCCCTACACCCAATATTGCTAGACAGCCCTATTCTTGGTGTTTTCCCTTCTCAGCCCAGCAGCAGCCCTATGACCTCACTGTGAGGTAGCAGGCCCGATCCTGTCTCTAATTCAAGTCCTTCATCCACCCAAGCACTCCCGCAGTCCTGTAAGCCAGTGCCTTTGGACTCAACCCCTCAGGCCATAAACCTTCATCCAAAATCAGTAAGAAGCAAAAAGTGCAAGAAATATGTGTGATACATAATAATGGGGTGCAGGATTGGGGCATGGTTTGAAGCTCAGCAGGAGCCATGGCCCAGGACCAAGGAAAACAGAAGTCTTGGGAAATGTACTGCAAGTCTAAGGGGGTGGGGGAATTTAATTAATTACTGTGTGTGTGTGTGTGTGTGTGTGTGTGTGTGTGTGTGTGTGCAGGCATGTATCTTTATTGGAGTTAATATGAGGTACAATTAGCCTTCTATATCCATAGGTTCCTCATCTGTGGATTCAACCAAATACAAGCGGAAAACATTAAAAAACAAAACACATGTGCATTGAAAATATACAGACTTTTTCATGTCAGCATTCCCTAAATGATAAAGGATAATGTACTAAAGCTATTTACCAAGTGTTTATATTGTATTATATTGTACATTTATACACTTTAAGAATGAAAAAATAATGTAAAGATAATTTAAAGTATGTAGACGAGAGCTATGGAGACAGATAAGTTGTTAAAGTGTTTATCTTGCATGTGTGATGACCTGAGTTCAATCCCCAGAACCCATGTAACAAAAAGTCAGTGTGGTGGCCCACACTTTTGATCCCTGCATTGGGGAAATGGAGAGACAGGTAGATTCCTGGGGCTCACTGGCCAGCTGATCTTGTCTAATTGGTGACCTCCAAAAAGTAAAGAAAGACTCTGTCTCAAAAAAGATGAACAGGGGCTGGAGAGATGGCTTAGCAGTTAATGCATCTGCCCACTAAGCCTAAGAATGCCGGTTCCAATCTCCAGGTCCCACATTTAGCCAAATGCAAAGTGATGCAAGGGCACAATGCCACACTTGCCCACAAGGGGGCGCAAAAATCTGGAGTTCATTCACAGCGGCTGAGAGGCTGCTGGCGCGCCCATTCTCTATCTGTCTCCCTCTCCCTCTCCCTCTCTCTCTATGTGTCTCTCTCTCAAAAAAAAAAAAAAGATGGACAGATTACTTGAAGGTGACGCACAAGATTTCTTCTGACCTACTCATGCAGTGCGCTCATTTACAGGCACACTAACACACACAGGTGTAGCCACATATAAGTACAAATGTATATAAATACATACAAAAGTATACAGGGGGATGTTCCTGGGTAATATGCAAATACCATATCATTTTAGATAGAGGACTTGATGTCTGCAAATGTAGGTGACTGTGCCAGTCCTGGAACTGACACTTCTTGGATAGAAAGAGATAACTATAAATGTTACCATACACTGGTGTTTAAATCTAAAGGGAAAATGCATGAGCCCATTTGTGTGTGTGTGTGTGTGTGTGTGTGTGTGTGTGTGTGTGTGTGTGTGTGCTTGAGATTAGGGTGACATAAATAGCAATAGTGAAAACTATTAATTAAACCTAAAGTCATTAAAGATAGAAAGGCACTAAATACTAAGAAGAAAAATCCCTCTAAAATTATATGAATGTGTGAAGCCACAGAGTGGAACTAGAAGTAAAAGATGATGACATCAAATTAAAAGTGAGACTAATAGAGAGAGGGAGGGGATATGATGGAGAGTGGAGTTCTAAAGGGGAATTGGGGGAGGGGAAAGAAATACCATGCACTTTTTGTATGTAAATATAGAAGTTGTCAATAAAAAATAATTATTAAAAAATTAAATTAAATTAAAAGATAAAATAAAATATAAAAAAGTAATAGGTGACTAACAATTTTATCTCAGCATCTTAAGATACAAACATAATTATTGGGGAGAGGGATAAATATTTAGTACCTCTTTACAACTAAAGGAAAAGAAAATAAATTTTCAGAGTCTCAATTTAAAAAAAAAAGAGAGAGAGAGAGCCCCGGTTCTTAGTCTATGGGTGACAGCCTGTAACATATGTTACCCTTAGTGTCACAGGGATGGATCTTCAGTGAATGTCCAAGAGGCCAGGCTTGAGCTCAGGAACAGGAGAAGGAGGACACATCATCCTCTTCCTCTCAAATCTGAAGAAGGCACATATCTACTAAATTAAATAAAACTCTTAGATTTCATACATCTCAACACCTTGGAAATTGACTGAATGACATTTGGGGAGGCAACTGCAGCCTGGCACTTCTAAGAAGGTTACAGCTGGCGCTGGGTGATGGGCTCAAGCTCTCCAGAACAGCACACCCATACATACTGCATAAAAGCACTATAGCTCTGCATCTTTTAGCAGAAGAAAACCTTTAGAGAGAAATACAGTTCTTAACAATTACTGCTAACTACACTATGAAAGGCAGAACCCTCTTTCAATTACCAAATGTCAGCTCTAATCCCCACTTATGAGCACTGGAAATAAAATGATGTAATAATTACACAATGTGCAGGAAAACTGACAAATATATTCCCAATACAAATGATTTATTGAGCCTGGTTGGTCACAGCCTAGCTTTGCTCCTTAATGGAAGCTGTAAAAACGGTGCCCTGTGCTTTGATAATCACAGTGATTTCTTGCAAACCACTGATTAAGCAATAGATGAGGCAAGCATTTGGAAACTCTAAAACACCTCTGATTTGTTGGACATCTATCCATAATGATGGTCTCTCTGCCGAGGTGGCCCATTAAAGACTCATACAGTGGTATTTCAAAAAGAACCTTTTTATAATTGAGGTGAAAATAGGTTAAGTGGCATACTGCATGCATGTGGTAGACCTAGAATGAAATACAAATGTCCCCTTTTCCAGTTTTCCATGATCCCCTACAGCCTTACCTATTAACAAGGTATAATCAAATATGCACCATTAACCTTTACTACTACCCACTTGAAAGTTAAGCCAATCAATATGCTATGGTCACCAATAAAGTGATTATTTGGTAAATTAATGACTAACATAATATAGAAATAGAAAAAAAGCTACTCATGGGCACAATGTGGACAGGCTGAGTTACATACGGATCAGAGGCGGCTCAGGGCAGACCATGAGCAATAAGGGGGGCCTGAAGTGAGCACCCTGAGCAATCAGAAGCACAGAGGACCATGGCGTCAAGACAATGGGAAGAGAAAATTGAGGAAGTGGGAAGTAGAAGTAGAAAAAGCAATATGAAAGTGTGGAACAAAATGTAATATGTTCTTTGTCATAAGATGTGTCTACATTAATAAAATATTTAAAAATATACCATTATGAATTTGCAAAAAAAATCAAGCAGTAAGCCTAAACTATCATTCATATTACTCTCTCATTTCAGGCAAACCACTGAGACTCCACGAAACAATTATTATTAAATTCTTCTAGATGACAAAATCTTTGAAATTCTCATAAAAGCTGAGCTTCACTCCCCACATCAGTTCACACCACTCCATATACATAACATGCTGGGCACAATTTCAAGGTGCTCAGAGACCCTCCTGAGCTACAGAGAGAGTCAATCTATAAAGTTTTTCTCACCAGCATGAGGACCTGATTTCAATCTGCAGAACTCACATAAAAGTGACAATGCATGGCTATAATCCCAGTGCTGGGAGGCAGAGTTGTAGTCAGCTCATTACTGGGACAAACATACAAGCAAAAGCAACTTGTGGGAGGAAAGGGAAAACTCCACAATGGTACAGGAAGATGAGGCATGAGCCAAGGCTAGCCAAGATCAGATAAAAACGGCAACAGGACAGTGTGTCAAACACTGGCTATGGAGAACTGGCTATAACACACATAAGTCTGTCCCCAACAGCACACCTTCTTCAGAAGGCTGCAATTCCCAAGTTGCCATTAGCTATGAATTAAGCATTTATAACACATGCGTTTATGGGGGAAACCTAATTCAAACCACCACACTCTTGAAAGTCCACTACTGGATCATGTGATGTAGCATTTCCTACTAGACTGAAAAATTTTAGCCAGTTATTTAGGTATGAATGTATACAGTTATTTCTTTCATACTTTTTTTTTTTTTTTTTGCATTACAGTTTGATTTAGTTACTATTCTCATTGCTGTGACAAAACACTGAGAAGCAGTTTAAAATATGAAAGGTTTGCTTTGGTTTTTATAATCCCAGGGGGACACCATCCATCAGGAACAGAGGCAGCTTCCTGAATCTCATCTACATTCAGGAAGCAGAGAGTGAACAGGAAATGGACCCAGGCTCTCAAACCTCAAGGTCTACCCGGGTGACCCACTTCCTGCAGCAAGGCTTCACTTCCCAAAGCTTATACAACCTTCCTAACAGTGCCACTAGCTGAGGAACAAATCCTCGAATACATGAGCCTGTGGAGGGACATATTATACAATCACACCACAACACAGTCACTGTAATCCAAAAATATTAAATGGAAAACTCCAGAAGTAAATAATGCATAAGTTTTAAATAAAAACTACTGTGGGGCCTGATGAGATCTCACTCCATCTCTGCATATCCCAACCAGGACACAAATCACCCCTTTGTTTAGCATACTTATCCCATAATTTCTACCCCCCATTAGTCATGTTGATAGCTATCTTAATGACCAGATTGTTGGTGTTACAGGACTTGTGGTCAAGGAAACTTATACTGTTTTACAATGGCCCCACAGTACAAGAGTAATGATGTTGGCAATGTTATTATAGTATATTACTAAATGATTTTTCATGAGGTCATAATAGACTCCTGGAAGGAACAATGGAAACGACACCATGGGAAGATGAGATGTATGTTGATCTAAGGAAGCCCAGCCCAATAGTGCTGGTCAACTGTCAGTCATAAAAAATGCATGTGAGGGCAGAGAGAGAAACCCTTACTTCCAGAACTACAAAAGGACAGAAGAAAAAGAATCCTTGCATTTTCTTTACAGCTGGCTTCCCCTCCTCCCCATTACTTCCAGGCAGAGAATTAATTACTTTAGAAGGGTAATTTGCAAAGTTCTCTAAGACTTTCAGCCATCAGGTGCTACAGGTAAGATAAGTGCTATGACTAGTGTATCTATTTTGGGGCTGCGGGTAATGCACCATTAGATTAGATCGACGCGACACTCATTTCACGCTACCAATTTCTGTTCTATTAATTCTTTCCTTAAATCCACTAAGAACCTCTTCATTTGCCTCACCACTGTTATAATTTAATATGTACAACCAAAGTCAGGGTTTAATTGTTTCTTGAGTATGCTAAAATCTAATATTTGTAAAAAATCAATCAATCAATCAATCAATCAATTAATTACATCCATTTAAAAGAAACTCTAGCAAGATTCTATGACCTCTTTCAGCCCTGTTGGTGATGGTGATGGCTTTGGTTTCGCTCCTGAGGAGGCTCCTTGCTTCACAACACTGATTCCATTAGCTGGGAAAAGGCTGCTGCAGCCTAGGGACAGCCCTCCAGTGGCCTGGCAACATTCACCAGTCCTGGCCTCCTCTCTCTCTCTCTCTCTCTGTCTCAGCTGAAGAAATTAAATGTGGCAGGGAAAACATATTAATGCATGAATGTCCACCTTCTTTTCCCTGGCCAACCACTAAAGAGACCCTGGTTTTGCCTTCTTGGATCAAAAAAGCAAGTGTCCACCTAGATTTGCACAAAAATTAAAGAGAGACTTGAAAGAGTGAAGAAAACAAGAAAGCAAGTGGTCAGAAAAGGAGCTAACTGTAGAATCTGAGAGAGGGACTGGGGAGGTGGCTCCATGTTTAAAAGTATTTGCTGCATATGCTTGACAATGAGAGCCCAGATCCCCAGGACCCACATAGGCCAGACACAGTGACCCACGGGTCTGTAACCCAAATGCACATATGGCAGTGAGAGACACAGACAGAATCCTGAATTTTGGGGTCCAGCTAGGATGGTGTTCACTGCAGTGAAAAGAGAAATCCTGTCCCAAGCAAGATGGAAGGTGATGTCGGACATCTTTAATTTATCCTCTGATCTCCACATGTATGCTCTGGCATGTGCATGCCTGTACACACACACACACACACACACACACACACAGAGAGAGAGAGAGAGAGAGAGAGAGAGAGAGTGAAAGAGAGAGTTCTGTGCAAAAAGGGAATATCTTTTTGGCAATTTCTCAAGACTGGAGTCAAATTCTAACTTGCTTTTCAGGGATTATTAGGTGCTAGACTGGCATTTCTTTGAGTGATGGCATGTCTGAGGATGGATGCCTTGCTTCATGGGTTCTGCATATCATCAGCCATGTCCACTCCCTAATAAGGACTCGAACAAAGTACTATCCGGGCTGTAGAGTTATCTTCACAGGTGGCATGAGGCTAGAGGACAGAAAAGTAATCCCTCCCTCCTCATGAAGCCAGTATGTTCACATTCTCCTCCAGCAGGAAGCTCACACATCAAGTCCAGAATAATTAGATGCACTAGGAAGTCTGCAATCATCTCTAGACTTTATACCATTTCCCAGGCAGGCACCTTCCTCTTTCCTAAACATCCTCTTCCAAGCTGCCCTACCTAACAAGCTGAAACCTTTGTGTTTACCACAGAATATCTTCTCTGGAAAATTCTCTACACACTCATCATTCTTTGGGTATGATATGCATGCATGTGTGTGTGTGTGCATGTGTTTGTGTGTGTGGAGGTTGACACTGAGTGCCTTCTTCAATTGCTTTCTATCTTATTTCTTGAGACAGGGTCTCTTGCTGAACCTAGAACTCACCAATTTAGCTAGACTAGCTAGCCAGAAAACCCCAACGGTTCTCTGTTCTCATTTCCCCAGCTCTGAGATTAGAGGTGTGCACCACCAAACCCAGCATTTTACATGGATGCTGAGGGCTGAGCTCAGACCTTCATCCTTGCATGACAAGTGCTTTACCAACTAAGCCATCTCCTCCACCTTCATCATTCCTCCTTAAGGCCTGCCCAGGTTACTTCAGGTCACAATAATTTTTACTTCTCCTAAAAGCTGGTAAGCTGATTATTTTTTGACATGACTTATGTAGTTATTAACTTCCTGAAAAATTATTGCCTTGGTGAGGAATACAAGGAAAGCAGTCAGGGAAATATAAAAAACATGGGCAGTTCCACAGGCAAAAATTTCCAAAACAGCCCAATCAAATGTGACACGTAGTGTCTTCACCACTTTGCTACTTGCTGTGACCTGACAAGAAGTAACTTAAGAAATGGAAGCTTTGTCTCAGCTCACGATCCATCACGGTGATGACAGGAGACGGAAGCAGCTGGGCATTCAATCCACAATCAAGAAGCAGAGAGAAATGATTGCTGGTGCTCAGCTAGCACTCTCCATTTGATCTAGTCCAGGACCCCAGTCCATGGCATGGGTACAACCCACAGTGAATGTGGATCTTCCCATCTCAATTAACCCCAGCTAGATAATCCCTCATAGGCATTCCTAAAGGCTCATTTCCTAGGTGACGCTGGGATCTGTCAAGTTAAAGCAATAAAAGCCATAATACTCTGGCAGGACCCATTTCTCTTGGGTACCTGGGGCAGAAGAATGGCTCCTCAAAGTTATCCGCCCATGTCCTCATCCCTTGAAGCTTGGACTATGATATTCTACATAACAAAGAGCAAGTAAAGTTGCATGTGCATCTAGCCTTCATAGTGTTGGAGAGCCTTAGGGGAGCTGCTGGAGGACAACAGTCACCAACAGCATGAACAAGCAGGGGACCCTGCAGACTACAACATCAACCAGCCAGACAAGTATACACTTGTGCAATAGTGGCATAAAGCAACTGGGGGTAACCAACTGTTCTCTGATTGGACATGAGGCCCTCTCAGTGAGAGAGAACTCATAACTTATAAAAAATAAAAATAAAAAAACAAATTTGCATACTCACTTTAACCTATGCTATTCTCACTCTTGTTTGGAGAATCTGCTAGTATTATAGCTGACAGGGAAAATGGAGAATTAAGATCCATTGGTAATACAAGAAGATAGCAGACTGCCCACCATGAGACTTACCACCTCTACCACATATGCCAGGGCACAAGAGAAATTGCAGAGGAAATGGTGATATGAATACTGCTCTTACTGCTAGCCCAACCAACCCCTAGTTGATGGTGACAAACACAGTGATCAAAACCTCAGAAATCCAGAGGCCACAGAGAAGTCAACACTAAAGGGGACTGTCAACAGTCCTGCCATGACAAGAGAGCATTGTAGAAGAGGGGGTGAGTGGGTGGAAAGATTGTAAGAGCCACAGAGTGGGTAGGAATATCCTGAGGCATGGTCCCCACACCCTCTACCCCACTGAGACTGACTGAGGCCTTCATGGTTCCACAGTGCACTCCATAACCCCAATGAGGAAGACCCCCAGTGGGATGAAGGTTGCTACTTAGTTGGCACTGAGGGGAGAAGATGAACCTGGATTGTCCCTGTGGGTCAAAGTAATCCCAGAGTTCTCATAAACAGAAAAGGGGCACCTAAAACACAGAATCAGACTGATGGCAGATGACAAGGACTCACCTTGCTGACAGAGGAAGAGAGCAAAGAGCCAAGAAGTGCAAGCAGTCTCATCAGACTGGAAAAGACCAGGCCATTCATCTTGTTCAAGAGTGCCAGGAGGGGCACAGCACTGATATGCCCTTGATTTTTATCCAGTGTAACTAAGTGTGTGTGTGTGGGTGGGTGGGTGTGTGTGTGTGAGTGTGTCTGCACATGAGTGCATGTGCAATGTGTATGTGGAAGCCAGAGGACAACATCTGGTATCTGTCCCAAGCACCCGCCCACCTTTTCTGAAACCGGGTCTCTCCTTGGCCTGGAAATTGCCCATTTGGCTAGATTGTCTGGCCAGAATGCTCCAGAGAGCCCACTTATCTCTGCCTCCCCAGCGCTAGGTTTACAGACATGCACCACCACAGCTGGATGTTTGTTGTTTGTTCATAGGGGGCAGGATCTCACTTTAGGCCAAGCTGACCTAGAATTCACTCCATAGGCCAAGCTGATCTTGAAATCACAGTGATCCTCTTACCTCAGCCTCCATAACTCTGGGATTAAAGGTGAATGCCATTATGCCCTGCTACACCTAGCTTTTGAAATGTAAGTTCTGGGGATCAAACTCAGGTCCTCATGCTTGTAAGGCAAGCACTTTACCAATTTAGCTATCTCACCAGCCACAATTTAGGATAGCTGACCTCTAGGACAATGGCATAGTAAATTGGTTGTGTCTTTAAGCCACGAACTCTGTGGTCATTTGCTGCAATGGTGGAAAAATATGAAGACATCCCTTCACAACCCCCAGCAAAAGCCATATGATCAGCAACTTGGACCTAGTGAATATCCTCGCTCACCTCCACAGAAAAGTACTGGCATCCTAGTGGAGCCAGCAAGCTCCGTGGAGTCAGTAAAACAGTCAAATTGTGGTTTTAAAGAGCTCTTTTGGCAAGCCTGGTGACCTAAGGGCTCCTATTTGCATGAGCAAATAAACTCTACAGCCAAACAGCCAACTTTCTAATGAGTATTTGGAATTCCTCAAATTGGGAAATTGGGTACTGCCTGTGATCTATGCCGTTGGTTAAATACAAGCCATTTGTTCCATTTCAAGGCATGCAGAGCGACAATTTGTTGTTCATGTGAAAATTATGAAATTTTATTTTGTGATCCGATCCAGAAAAACAACCTGCTCTAGCATAGGCCTGCACTTGACAATAACATCTTTCCAAAATATCTTATGGATAACTCCTCTATAAGAGCTCAGAAAGTGCGGCCCTGAATGCTTCACTGGGCATTCTCCATTGATGAGTCATAGCTCTAGGAAAACATGTCTGGAACTCTGGGGCCGGAGGCGGGGGGGGGTAGTGGCTGCGGTTTTGTTAGGAAAACACTTACTGTGCAACAAGCATTGGGACCTGAGTTCAGGTCTCCAGCACCCACATAAAAGCCATGCATGTTAATGAGCACCTGCAATCCCAGCCCTGAGGAGACAGGGACTTAATGACTAGCTCAACTAGCTGAATTAGTGAGCTCTGAGTTTACATTGAGAGAACCTGTCTCAATAAAAGAGGTGGAGAGTGAGTGAAGAAGATACTTATTGTCAACCAATGAGCTCCACACGCACACACATAAACATGTACACACACATTTAAACACACACACACACACACACACGAACACAAAACAAAACCCTATACCTCTAAGTCTGCTTTGCAAGACAACACACTGACCACTTCTGGAATCTTTTGCTCAGAATAACATAAGTTCAAGTGTGTTTGTTTCTACACACATATTTCATCACACAACAGGGCTGAGACAGCAAAGTTCGATATTTTGTGTTCAAACTATAGAGAGATATTAAAAAATATATTTTGTTGTCTTCTCTTGTATGAAGCAAGACCATAATGTCTCAGCTTCCAGTCCCAGCTTTCACCTGTTTTTTCTTAATTGTGGATAATTTTCTCTTTCACCTCAGAATGCTGCCAGTTCGGTCATAAATCATATAGGGACTATACACATAAAAAGTTAAGGCATGGTTTTCTCATTCACTCATCTCCTTAAATCAGAGAGTGACCCCTTGCAGCTTCCCCTGGTTCTGAGGGTGGAGGAAGGAGTCTACAGAGACTCTGACTCCAGAGGGAACAAAAGGAGACCAGGAAGGTGTTAACCGAAAAGCAAATAGCTCATACATAAATGCACTTGTGATGCAACCAGATGGCAAGGCACATGTTGTCATGTATGTGTGTGTGTGTGAGAGAGAGAGAGAATGTGAGAGAAACTCATTCCTCAGTCCTCACCTTCCTAAAACCAAGCTCCATGATGCATAAAGTATTTGAAGCTACAAAAAACTCTTTTTCATTATTAGTAGGAAATATAAGCATTTTTTTTTTTTCAGGAAAACTATTCTTGTTCAAGCTAGCAGGGCTCTGTGGAGCCAATAATACAGATATAAATATAGCTGTACACTTCATTAAATACAGTCATCTGTCACATAACAGTGTTTCAGTCAGTGACAATTTGCATAAAATACAGGAGTCCCATAAAGACTATACCATCTAGTGACTTCATGGGATGTCTCAGATTGTGTGAGTATACACTAGGACATCCACACAGTAATGAACTTGCCTAATGGAATGTTTGTCAACACTAATAGGAACACATTAAGTGACCCATGCACTGTACATAAAAATGTTTAACTGATTGGTACACAAAACCATAAAATATACATAATCATAGACTATCATGTGATATTTCAATATATCCAGTATTATATAACATTTAAATCAGATTAAACATACATGTCTCCTCAAAGGTCTACCATTTCTTCTTGATAAAAATAATCAACATCCTTCCTTCCTTCCTTTTACATATTGCATGGTGTGGTAGTTTGAATATATGTCCCCCAATATATTCAGTGTTTTACTAGTTATAGTTTGCATCTGCAATCACCTTGCTAGAGGCAAGGTCACTGGGGGCTGGTCTTAAGGTGTGGTGATGGTTTGAGATTCCATTGTAAAGATATGCAAATATGCCTAGCAGGAGTTCCTGAAGTGTGCTGTGTGACCTTTTGGTGGTAGTTTTGCTCTGTGTGCTGTGGTGGCTGGTTGGCTTCTCTCCTTTGCCTGGTCCTGTGAAGAGCAGGTTGTTTCTCTGCCTTTATGGAACTTCCCCTGGATCTGTAAGCTTCAATAAATAATATCCCTTCCTCCATAACTGTGCCCGGTCTGGAAGTTCATCTCAGCGAACCTGAAGCTGTCTGCTACAGTAAAGTGGTACCGAGGAGTGTGGGGTGAGATGAACCTGACTTTGTGGATGCTCGTCTTTTGGAACTTTTGTTTTGGAGGAATGGGCATGGACTTGGTGTTTGCAACTGAAGATGCCTTCTGGAGTGGTAAGCCAAGTTTTATGGACTATTCTGATGAGAGTTTGAGAATGCTAAGTGCAGACAGTATTGAACTTCAAGGCTTGGCTTATGAGCTTTCTAAGGGGAAGGAAAGACTGCAGAGGACTTTGTTGGAACTGGGCTACTGGCATAAGGGATGGCTACGTTCCACTAACCAGGCCCAGAGTGTTTGATCAAACTTAAATTTGTAATGGACTGATGTGCTTGGCTAAAGATACCGTACTGAGATTTTAAGATTTTAAGTTGGAAAACGTAAAGCAAGTTAAAAGTAGAGGCAGTGAGACTGGTTTAGCTGCTATTGTCAACACATTTGCAATCTTAAGGAAGGTGGAAGGAAGGTGGTCAGACGGCTTTACATTAAAACAATGGAGAGGATGCCTGAGGAAAGACTGTTAGAAATGCAAACTCTTGGAAAGAGTTGACTGGAGAAGGAACCTGCTTTTCAAGGCTATGATTTATTTTGTCCCTGGATTAAGGATATGGCTGTGTCCTGCACACCTGGTATTAGTTTTGGAAATATGAAAAATGCATGGAGTGGTCATGAGTTGCACACAGTTCCAGGAGCCGCTGCTGAGATGCAGCATGAGGCAGGGCATGAAGACCCTCAGGAATAGGCTGGAAGAGCCTTTGGAAGATGGACCGTGGTTTGCATGGAGACCTGAAGATGTTTTGGATATACCAGGACTGTGCAAAAGGGCTACCATGGAGTGCAGTGTTGGCATGGGATGAAAGTTTTCCCTGGCGACTCTGCTCAGCTGGAGGGGTGGAATTGGAAAACCTGGAGACTGTTAGTCTCTGGTTATATTGAACTTGAACTGCAGAAGTTTGATGACTGTTGATGGTGGTTGAGTTTGCATTGTTTTAGTTTCTCCTTGCTATGCCTTATATCAGTTAAAAAATGTTTACTCTGTGCCTTTACATGTTGAAAGTATTTAACTTGTTTGATCTTACAGGACTCACTATCTTAAGTTGATCAAGACTGTGAGAACCTTTGAAATTGGACTGAGTACAATTTACAATGTGTGATAGTTATAAATCTATTGGGGGCCAGGAGCTAAATATATTGGGGGCCAGGGGTGGAATGTGGTAGTTTGAATATATGTCCCCCAATATATTCAGTGTTTTACTAGTTATAGTTTGCATCTGCAATCACCTTGCTAGAGGCAAGGTCACTGGGGGCTGGTCTTAAGGTGTGGTGATGGTTTGAGATTCCATTGTAAAGATATGCAAATATGCCTAGCAGGAGTTCCTGAAGGTGCTGTGTGACCTTTTGGCGGTAGTTTTGCTCTGTGTGCTGTGGTGGCTGGTTGGCTTCTCTCCTTTGCCTGGTCCTGTGAAGAGCAGGTTGTTTCTCCTGCCTTTATGGAACTTCCCCTGGATCTGTAAGCTTCAATAAATAATATCCCTTCCTCCATAACTGTGCCCAGTCTGGAAGTTCATCTCAGCGAACCTGAAGCTGTCTGCTACACATGGTATCTAATTATCATCTTTAGCCAAAATTTACTCCTATCCAACTATAAGAGTACCAATTGATCAACTTTCCCCATCTTTTTTTTTTTTTTTTTGGTTTTTTGAGGTAGGGTCTCACTCTAGCTCAGGCTGACCTGGAATTCACTATGTAGTCTCAGGGTGGCTTCGAACTCTTGACTATCCTCCTCTGCCTCCTGAGAGCTGGGATTAAAGGCGTGCCCCACCACGCCTAGCCTATCCCCCATCTCTTTTTTAATCCCTGTAGTAAATTTGTCATAGAGCACAGCTGCACTTCTGGAAACTTCTTTGTAAGAATTGTTAGTAGACACTTTCCCATGATAGATTCTATTAAGCCTACATACTATAAACGATTCCTTCAGCTGTTGATGGTACTGTGAAGGGGGGAGGGGACCATATAACCATAGATAAGAAGAATAAGAAGTGATTGTCATCTCTCTATTTAGAAGACAAAATTAAAAAATATTTAGTAATTTAGTTAACCACTTTTATTATTTTAACTAATTAAAATACATATTTATTTTGATTTTCTTTTTTTTACATCCTAAGAAGTAGGGTTTTATGTTTCATATTCAGCTATAGAACACAATCTGGCATCAAACTGTGCATTAAGGTTCAGGTTAACTAGATAAGATGAATCATGGGACATGCAAACTTTTCAACATCTCTTTTTGTTTCACTTTGTTTGCTCTCATTCCCTTTTTCTATTTCTGTAATTCAAATAGGTTCCTGTTTCATTGACTTTTTATTTAATTAATTGCAGACATATTTAGTATCGATATAACATGAGTTGGTACCATCCTTTCCTTCATCCCTGCCCCCCTCCTTCTGCTACAATTCCTCTAATATGTTAAATATAAGTGCTTAAACCAAATATAAGTGATCCATTGATGATGAGGACAGGATGTATAGGAACATAATTTTTCACAAGGTTTCCACTTTGCTTTTTTCCTTTTTTTCTTTATTTTTTATTTGCATATTGTGCATGTGATGTGTATATACGTGTTTTAATGCTTGTATCTATACAGACACACAAGTGTGTGAGGGTGTGTGTGTGTACAGGCCAGAGGTCATCATCATTGGAATCTTCCTCAATAGCTTTTCCACTATATCATGCTTAAACCTGGAGCTCACTGATTTGGCTAGCATGACTGGCCAGTGAGCCCCACAGATCATTCTGTCTCAACCTCCTCAGCATAAGGGTAACAGTTCTGTGCCCCCATAAGAAGGATTTTACATGGGTACTGGAGAACTGAACCCAGGTCTTCATTCTTGCACAGCAAGCATTTTATCAAATGAGCCATCTCCCCAGCCCTTGCTTTTCTTTTTAGCATGAGTTGTCTATCTCCATCCAAATGACTGATAGTAACATTTTCAGAGCTACCCAAGCAGGTAGCAAAAGAGAAATCTGACAAGCTTAGAGCACAGAGACTATAGCACATACTGCATAGCATAGCATGGGTGTGGAAGCATTATTTCATTGTTAAGTTTTTGGACTTTGAGGCTAGAGAAATGCCTTAACAGTTAAGGCACCTGCCTGCACAGCCTAGGGACCCAGGTTCTAATCCCTCATACCCATGTAAGCCAGATGCACAAGATTACACATGCATTTGGAGTTCATTTGCAGTAGCTGGAGGCCCTGGTATGTCCATTCTCTCTCTCTCTCTCTCTCTCTCTCTCTCTCTCTCTCTCTCTCTCTGTGTGTGTGTGTGTGTGTGTGTGTGTGTGTGTGTGTCTCTATATATATATCTGCTTCTTACTTTCCCTGTCTAATAAATAAATGTATTTGGACTTTGAATTTAGTCAGCCTACTCTCAATTCCTGCCTTGCTGTGTTAATGTGAGAAAGTTGCTTAAATACTCAACCACTCTGTTAAGTGATTGTGTTAAAGCTAGGTGATCAATAATAATGAGAATGGAATGGTCTCAGTGAAACTAAGCAAACTAAGTCCCTATTAAGGGTATGATGAAGACTAACTTCAATCTTTTCCAGTTTCTCTCTCTATCACTCCTTCTTCTCTCTTTTCTCTTTCTCTTTCATATTACTTCCTTCTTTTCCCTTGGCACTGATCTGTAACTCCCAATACCAGCATGTGGTTAACATCCACAATGAGCTGTTGATCAGTGAGACCTACAAGGTTTCCCAAAAGAAGACAGATTTCTGTCAGAGTACTTGATGACCCACCAAAGGTTATTGGTAAGACCCTACTGCTGAAGACACTATATGCTGTTTGGACGGAACATGGAGAGACCTGGCTGGAATCAGACAAGACAGTTAGCTTGTCTAGTGCCAGAAGGCACTACATAAGTGACTGGGGGAAAATGACCAGCATCTGTCTAAGCAACTCGTGGTCTAAGCTACTCAACAGCAAACAACATGACATAATGCTCACACAAGTGCAATAGCAGCATACAGCCATAGTGGGTTACCAACTGCTCTAGATTTGTCTAACAGATCCGCTCAGTAGAGTGGAACCCATACCTGGAAATGGAAAACAAGTCAGAAACATATCCAAAAACAAGCCCACTCTCCAATATCAAGCTCCCACCAATAGTGGGATACAAAAGGGCCTACACCTATTAAATTCTCTCTAAAATAATAATGGTTATCCATGCATCTTGCACTGACTTCACTCTCCGTTGGAGAATCTGCTTCTCTCTTTCAGATGGATGCAGATCCTGAGGAGAAAATCAGCCCATCACACCTCACCAGGGCACAGGCTGAAGCCATAGAGTTATAGGGAAAATGATCAAGAGTGCTGCTTTATTGGTGAACCTGGTACCAACACAGGGGCAAAGGAGATAGACACAAAGAACACTCAACCCCTACCAAATCAGATATCCAGAGACCAGAGACTCACAAAAGCTTGTCAATGAAATAGACCTAAAATGAACCCAACATGGCTCAGGGAAATCGCAGAAGAGGGGGCAGAAAGATTGTTAGAGCCACGAGTTGGGTCATTATACACAGAGTCATTGCCTTTCCTGCATAACTAATTGCTACCCCATAAGGCAAGACCCACATTACCCATGGGGGAAGGACAGGGATAAGGCCAATGATGGGACCATCATGGCTGTATATATACTATATACATAACTAATAAAAAATATATTAAAATAAAAATAAATAAAAGATTATCCCTCCCTCAAAAAAGCAATAAGAACATTGCAAAAGTAATCAGAATTTACTCATTCAAAATGCCAGAAATTAAGCAAAGGCATATAGCAGCCTAGGAAGTAGGGTTTTTGTTGTTGTTGTTTTGTTTTGTTTTTGTTTTGTTTTGTTTTGTTTACATCATGGTAAAGCTTGGTAAAATGAATGTGCTACAAAAAGTTGTACCTTTAGTTTTCTACCCCAGCTCTGTGTTAGCCTTGCTTTTCAATAGCCCACAGTGATGATGAAAACAAGTAGCACATCAGCCTGGGAGGCAGAACAGGGTTGGCACTCCTACCAAGCCCATTCCCGGAATCTTGTCAAGATGGGGTCTGTGTAGGAAGCCCAGCTGCATACAGATCTTGATTTGACTAGACTTGCACCTTGTCTAGTGTGAAGGACTTTTTCCTCAACTACATTTGTCAAAATCACCACAAGCCCACATTTAACTTGTGGTTCCCCAAAGAGATAGATAGGAATTACAATAACAATAGGCTAACCAAAAAGTTTAAAAGGAAAATGTAGGGGCTATGGAAATGTCTTAATGGGTAAAACATTTGTCATGAAGGCATGAGGACCTGAGTTCAGATCCCCAGAACACACATAAAGCCACATACAAAAGTGCATGTATGTAATCCCAGAATGACTAAAGTGAGATGGGAGGTGGAGATAGGAAAATTCCCCAAAGTTTGCAGGCTAGGTAGCTTGGCATATACCAAGCAACAAAAAGACTCTCAAACAAGATGGAAGGTGAGGTGTAACACCCAACACTGTCCTCTGACCTCCACACATGCATTATGAATGTGCACATGAATTCATACACACTAACACACACACACACACACACACACACACACACACCCCTCAGATAATGAGATATCCTTAATGCATTTGACATTCTCTGACATGTTCCTGGCCATCTAGGACACATGAGATATGTTATCTTGCTTTCTGTTACTATAAAAATACCTGAGGTTGGGCTGGAGAGATGGCTTAGCAGTTAAGGCACTTGCCTGCGAAGCCAAAGGACCTTGGTTCAATTCCCCAGTACCCAGGTAAGCCAGATGCACAAGGTGGCACTTGCGTCTGGAGTTCATTTGCAGTAGTTGGATGCCCTGCATACTGATTCTCTCTCATTCTTCCTCTATATCCCTCTCTCTGCCTCTTTCTCTCTCTCTCTCTCTCAAATAAATAAATAAAAATAAAAATACTTTAAAAATTAAAAAATACCTGAGGTAATCCACTTGTAAGATAAAAGATATATTTTGGCTCAAAATTTTGGAGGCTCCTGTCCATTATCAGTTGTTTTGAAGAAATGCAGAATATCCCAGTGAAAGTACTTGTTGGAGCAAAACTATTCAATTTGTCATGATTCAAGGAAAAAAGAGAGAAAGATGAAGGATCCAGTGCTCTACTATCCCCATTAAGTCATACTTCTAATGACCTAAAAACATCTCATTAGTTCCCAAGTAGTATTATTTTACTCATTGCTGTGACCAAATACCTGGTAAGAAATAGCTCAAGGAAGAGTTTATCCTGGCTTACAGTTAGAGGAGTTACATTCCATCATGGTATAAAGGCATGGCAGCAGGTTCAGAAAGCTTGCTGCTTACATTGCGTCTATAGTCAGGAAGCAGAAATATAGAGAACAGTAAGTGCGGCCAGATTATAAAACCTCAAGGTCCACCCACATCAGTGCACTTCTTACAAAGAGGCTGTACCTCCTACAGGGTCCATAACCTCCCGCAAAACTGTCACCAGCTGAGAAACAAATGTTCAAACACATGAGCCTATGGGGGACATTTCACGTTCAAATCCCAGCATACATCTAAGATCTTCCATTATCTCCTTGTACCACAATTCTGGAAAGCAAGTTTTCCATAATTCTTTGGGAGACATTCAAAGGATAGCATGTGCTTAAGCTAAGCCCGCATGAACACATGCTCAAGAGTGACCTGAAACAGACAGACCCACGCTCTCACCTATAGATAAGATCATGGGTCTGTGTAAGTGTGAAGTAAAGGCTAAGGCGGAAGTGGAAGCTTCCAGGCCAAATGTTGAAAGTATGCACTAACATGAACACTGAACCCTCAGCAGATAGTAGAAATTGTTGACTCTAGTCATATAAGGTAAGTTTATAGCTCCATTGATAAACTGTTTGCTTAGTATGCAAGAAGCCCTGGGTTCAATCCCCAGAAATTGGGTATGGTGGTATGCTCCTGTAATCCCAGGAGGAAGTAGAATCAGTACTTCAGGGTCATCTTCAGCTATGTGGCAAGTTTGAGGTCAGCCTGGGCTTCATGAGATCCTGTCAAAATCAATCTATAAATAAAAACAAAAGGTGGACTTTATCATTTGTGAAATATATCTTATTTTTTAAAAGGAAATAATAATTGTGGCAGCCCCCTCAAAAGGTTGCTGTGAGTATTTAGAACAAAGAAAGACATACATAGCAATGAACAGGGTATAGTTCTTGATGGTTGATGTGGTAAAGGTGGTATCATTTGGGCGATGTACTGTGTGATACTGTTGATACTGTTGTCAACGTGATCAGATGAGAAATCACGCAAGAGCTACACCTCTGAGGCAGGTCTGTGAAAGTATTTCTAGGAAAACTTGATGGAGAAAGAACTTCCCCCGGTGTGTGACCCTTCCAGGAGGGAACTATAATGAAACTCCAAGAAAACACAGAGCCTTTTTCCTGGCTGCCTGTTCAACTTGCAGGTATATTCACTGACCTTGCTGCTATCACTCATGACACTGAAACCCAGCATCATTGGCCTCCCATGTGTAGACTGGAGAACATGGCTCTCAAGGAACCCTCCAGGCCCTCAGTGCCAGATTTGAACTGCTGAGGCATCCAGCCTCGTGGACTGAGCCACTACTGGGTTCTTTACCTCAACAGACTGCAGACAGCCACTGCTGGACAGCTAAGCCCATACACACACTGCTGTAAGCTATTCTAATAAATCCCCTTTTACAAAGCACATTCATTCTATCGCCTCTATCCCTCCAGAGAATCCTGACTACTACATACTGTATTCACAGGATGAAATCCTAAATTTGAAACCCAAAAGTGATTCATTTCCAGTCTATTTTGTTTCTCTCCCGTCCCCATCTCCCCAGTGTTTCCCCTTCTTTCTGGGTCTGGTACTAGAAAACTTGTTTACATCATGGTAAAGCTTGGTAAAATGAATGTGCTACAAAAAGTTGTACCTTTAGTTTTCCACCCCAGCTCTGTGTTAGCCTTGCTTTTCAATAGCCCACAGTGATGATGAAAACAAGTAGCACGTCAGCCTGGGAGGCAGAACAGGGTTGGCACTCCTACCAAGCCCATTCCCGGAATCTTGTCAAGATGGGGTCTGTGTAGGAAGCCCAGCTGCATACAGATCTTGATTTGACTAGACTTGCACCTTGTCTAGTGTGAAGGACTTTTTCCTCAACTACATTTGTCAAAATCACCACAAGCCCACATTTAACTTGTGGTTCCCCAAAGAGATAGATAGGAATTACAATAACAATAGGCTAACCAAAAAGTTTAAAAGGAAAATGTAGGGGCTATGGAAATGTCTTAATGGGTAAAACATTTGTCATGAAGGCATGAGGACCTGAGTTCAGATCCCCAGAACACACATAAAGCCACATACAAAAGTGCATGTATGTAATCCCAGAATGACTAAAGTGAGATGGGATGTGGAGATAGGAAAATTCCCCAAAGTTTGCAGGCTAGGTAGCTTGGCATATACCAAGCAACAAAAAGACTCTCAAACAAGATGGAAGGTGAGGTGTAACACCCAACACTGTCCTCTGACCTCCACACATGCATTATGAATGTGCACATGAATTCATACACACTAACACACACACACACACACACACACACACACACACACACACACCCCTCAGATAATGAGATATCCTTAATGCATTTGACATTCTCTGACATGTTCCTGGCCATCTAGGACACATGAGATATGTTAGCTTGCTTTCTGCTACTATAAAAATACCTGAGGTTGGGCTGGAGAGATGGCTTAGCAGTTAAGGCACTTGCCTGCGAAGCCAAAGGACCTTGGTTCAATTCCCCAGTACCCAGGTAAGCCAGATGCACAAGGTGGCGCTTGCGTCTGGAGTTCATTTGCAGTAGTTGGATGCCCTGCATACTGATTCTCTCTCATTCTTCCTCTATATCCCTCTCTCTGCCTCTTTCTCTCTCTCTCAAATAAATAAATAAAAATAAAAATACTTTAAAAATTAAAAAATACCTGAGGTAATCCACTTGTAAGATAAAAGATATATTTTGGCTCAAAATTTTGGAGGCTCCTGTCCATTATCAGTTGTTTTGTAGAAATGCAGAATATCCCAGTGAAAGTACTTGTTGGAGCAAAACTATTCAATTTGTCATGATTCAAGGAAAAAAGAGAGAAAGACGAAGGATCCAGTGCTCTACTATCCCCATTAAGTCATACTTCTAATGACCTAAAAACATCTCATTAGTTCCCAAGTAGTATTATTTTACTCATTGCTGTGACCAAATACCTGGTAAGAAATAGCTCAAGGAAAAGTTTATCCTGGCTTACAGTTAGAGGAGTTACATTCCATCATGGTATAAAGGCATGGCAGCAGGTTCAGAAAGCTTGCTGCTTACATTGCGTCTATAGTCAGGAAGCAGAAATATAGAGAACAGTAAGTGCGGCCAGATTATAAAACCTCAAGGTCCACCCACATCAGTGCACTTCTTACAAAGAGGCTGTACCTCCTACAGGGTCCATAACCTCCCGCAAAACTGTCACCAGCTGAGAAACAAATGTTCAAACACATGAGCCTATGGGGACATTTCACGTTCAAATCCCAGCATACATCTAAGATCTTCCATTATCTCCTTGTACCACAATTCTGGAAAGCAAGTTTTCCATAATTCTTTGGGAGACATTCAAAGGATAGCATGTGCTTAAGCTAAGCCCGCATGAACACATGCTCAAGAGTGACCTGAAACAGACAGACCCACGCTCACCTATAGATAAGATCATGGGTCTGTGTAAGTGTGAAGTAAAGGCTAAGGCGGAAGTGGAAGCTTCCAGGCCAAATGTTGAAAGTATGCACTAACATGAACACTGAACCCTCAGCAGATAGTAGAAATTGTTGACTCTAGTCATATAAGGTAAGTTTATAGCTCCATTGATAAACTGTTTGCTTAGTATGCAAGAAGCCCTGGGTTCAATCCCCAGAAATTGGGTATGGTGGTATGCTCCTGTAATCCCAGGAGGAAGTAGAATCAGTACTTCAGGGTCATCTTCAGCTATGTGGCAAGTTTGAGGTCAGCCTGGGCTTCATGAGATCCTGTCAAAATCAATCTATAAATAAAAACAAAAGGTGGACTTTATCATTTGTGAAATATATCTTATTTTTTAAAAGGAAATAATAATTGTGGCAGCCCCCTCAAAAGGTTGCTGTGAGTATTTAGAACAAAGAAAGACATACATAGCAATGAACAGGGTATAGTTCTTGATGGTTGATGTGGTAAAGGTGGTATCATTTGGGCGATGTACTGTGTGATACTGTTGATACTGTTGTCAACGTGATCAGATGAGAAATCACGCAAGAGCTACACCTCTGAGGCAGGTCTGTGAAAGTATTGCTAGGAAAAATTGATGGAGAAAGAACTTCCCCTGGTGTGTGACCCTTCCAGGAGGGAACTATAATGAAACTCCAAGAAAACACAGAGCCTTTTTCCTGGCTGCCTGTTCAACTTGCAGGTATATTCACTGACCTTGCTGCTATCCCTTGCGGACACTGAAACCCAGCATCATTGGCCTCCCATGTGTAGACTGGAGAACACGGCTCTCAAGGAACCCTCCAGGCCCTCAGTGCCAGATTTGAACTGCTGAGGCATCCAGCCTCATGGACTGAGCCACTACTGGGTTCTTCACCTCAACAGACTGCAGACAGCCACTGCTGGACAGCTAAGCCCATACACACACTGCTGTAAGCTATTCTAATAAATCCCCTTCTACAAAGCACATTCATTCTATCGCCTCTATCCCTCCAGAGAATCCTGACTACTACATACTGTATTCACAGGATTAAATCCTAAATTTGAAACCCAAAAGTGATTCATTTCCAGTCTATTTTGTTTCTCTCCCGTCCCCATCTCCCCAGTGCTCCCCGTCTTTCTGGGTCTGGTACTAGAAAACTATCTTGTACATCTTTGTTTGTTTGTTTGTTTGTTTGTTTGTTTGTTTGTTTGTTTTTGTTTTTGTTTTTCGAGTTAGGGTCTCACTCTAGCTCAAGCTAACCTGGAATTCACTATGTAGTCTCAGGGTGGCCTCGAACTCACAGCGTTCCTCCTACCTCTGCTTCCCGAATGCTGGATTAAAGGGGTGCGCCACCATGCCAGGCTTATACATCTCTTCAAATACCAGCATCCACTTTTAACAGTCTTCTAAGGCCTTCTTTCCTGCTTGGCTTCCAAAGTGAAAGTGTCTCAAAGTTATCCCATGTAACTTCATCCTCCGACAAGCATCACGAGCACAGAGACGGGCCAACATCCGCCTCCACAACATAACAGAAACCTTGAGGAGTTGTGTGAGGAAAGTGGATAATTTTGGAAACCAAGAGCCTATGTCATCATTTTAATGAAATAAGAACAGATTTGATTTACACCATTTGCACTGTTACCACTCATAGGCAAGCTTGGGGAGAAGGTGACTCATCAGCCAGCTATCCCATCACAAGCTGTAGATAGAGAAACAAATCACCTTGCCGCACACATCATAAAAATGGAAATTGAGGAGGTTGTTCATTAATGCAGATTAGTTTTAAGTTTATAAGTTCAGAATGTCTCTGCCCTGCAGAGATTGAACACACAGAAGGAAGCCTCAGCGGGCCTTGGATCTGAGTCATCTAGGCCTTTAATACCTGGCTGACTAATGATCCTTCAAGCTCCCAAGGGGCCATTTCTGAATGTCCACATTCAGAACAGAGCCCTGCAGAGGAGCCGGAACCAGGGCTGCCCGGAACCAGATTTCCCCTCAGACTGCCAGCCCCAGCCCCAGGCATCTCTGCTCTGTCCACCATCCCTGAAGCAGCAGTGACCGGATTTCCCCTCAGACTGCCAGCCCCAGCCACAGGCATTTCTGCTCTGTACACCATCCCTGAAGCAGCAGTGATGCCACCATGGGTCTGTCTGTTCTTTCCAAAATGAAAGAATGATTTTTTCATTCAGGTCTCCTACTTGCTTCCCAACCAAGCAGCTGAGCATCAAATAATTAAGTTAGCTAATTTAGTAAAGAGTAAATATGGAGGATGACACAATGCATTGTCCCTTTTCATATCAGAATAGAAATATTTAAAGAAAGCCTTCAATTCCATACTTTGAAGGCTGACCAATGTGAGATTTTCAGGCCTTCAAAAAAGCAATGCAAAATTGTTTTTCCTCTATTTTTTGTTTTTTTGGTTGATGGGAGGAGTTACTTAAATGCTTCAAATAATATCACATAGGCAACTACCTACTGCAATCAGAGCTGATTTTATTTGATGCCCATCCAAATCAAGAGTGAAGGTCAGCACTGAGCAGCCAGGACGGGGATATCGTACCTGTGTCTTCTCACCCCCTTCTCTCCTTCTTCTTCTTATCTTCCCTGCCTCCCACTTTCTGCCATATTTTCCTTTTTTGTATTTTTTGCTCACAATTCCTCCCTTAGTATGCTACTTTCCCCATGAAATTTTCATGATGGAAATGGACATCACACACACACACACCATACACACACACATGATCATAGGACTAACCACAGCTAAGGCAATAACTTACTTATAAGTATCCCTTACATAGTAATCTCTGAAAGTAGTCTCCACAAGTCTTTGGATATAAGCTCCTATGAACATATGATTTTTAAAATATACTTCTGGCATATGTATGTATTTATTGAATTATTATAGGGACTAGGAAAATAGCTCAGCTGGTAAGAGTGGCTGCTGTGCAAGCATGAGGAGGACCTAGGTTCAGATCCCAACACCCACACACAAGCCAGGTATGATGGTGAGCATCTGAGACCCCAGCACTGAGGAGGAGGAAACAGAAAAATCCCTAAGCCTTACTAGCTAGCTAATCTGGTTGAATCAGTGCACTCCAGGAGTCATTGAGAGACCCTGTGTCAAAGAATAAGGTGGAAAGTGACAGGGGACACTTCCAACTTTGTTCTTTGGCCTCTAAATGCACACACACACACACACACACACACACCTGCACACACACATTTTCTCATATACGTACTAACATGCATATACATGCAAAAAGATTCTAGACGTATACTACTACCATACACTATGTAAAGTACACTAAAAACACTTAAAAGTTAAAAGGATAAAATTAAAGGCATGATAACAAGATGTTCATAAAGTGCCAGACGGTAAACATTTTAGGTTCTGCTGGCCATATGGTCTTAGTCACCACTGCTTAACTCTTCACTGCAGCATGAAATCATGTCCACTGACAATCTGGAAAGAAACTGTCAGGAATGTTCTGAGAAGATCTTGTTTACAAAGACAACCATGTGGGCCATATCTAGGGGCCATAGTTTGCCAGTCCTTGAACTGTAACATACATGTAGCTAAAAGTTCCAAATAAATTTCCCCTACACACTTGAAGGTCACTTCCCAAAGAGATGTGAAGGAGTATGACTGAAGATGATTTGAAACTCACCAATTCTTGACTATTAGTAAAAAAAAAAACCCTCATATTTCTATATGCTGAGATAGTATAAAACATACTAAAGTTTGGGTTAAGCTCACTTGTATTTACATAATTTACTCCACAAATTATATCACCTCACAAGTTATATTTCTCAAGAACTCTGTGGTCTAGCCAAGCATGGTGGCGCACGCCTTTAATCCCAACCTTCAGGAGGCAGAGGTAGGAGGATCTCCGTAAGTTCAAGGCCACCCTGAGACTACATAGTGAATTCCAGGTCAGCCTGAGCTAGAGGGAGACCCTGCCTCAAAAAACAACACAAAACAAAAAAAGAACTCTGTGTTCTAAATTTACACTTCATGATTAATGTGAGATTATTATGTGGTTGTAAACCTTTAGGAATTTTGGAAAATAATCAAACACATCAATGTCATTGTAGAAAAAAATCAAATGAAATTATTTAATAATAAAGAATAAAACCTCTATAAAATATGTGTTGACTAAATAAATATCATTTTAATCTTTAACATTATCATCCTTAGTGCTATTGTATTGAACTCAATGGGACTCCTTATTAATGTATAAGCAGACATTATGAGATTTATTGATAATTTATTGGAGTCATTGCATTAAATCCAGTTGAAATTCAGAATGATCTATGGAACAATAGTATTTGAGTATCAAATGGGAATCACTAATGCTTTTGTCCTGGGGGGAGGGGGCATTCGAGATAGATCAGGCTGACCTGGAATTCACTATGTAGTTTAAGGTGGCCTTGAGTTCATGGAGATCCTCCTACCCCTGCCTCCCAAGTGCTGGGATTAAAAGCATGTGCCACCACACCTTTTTTGATAGTATGCCTCCCTGACATAGAAATCCTTGGTGCTCCATCAGCGTGTTTAGAACATCAGCTCCATCAGCCCTCTCTAGGCAGGCCTCTTGGTAAGTCTCTACTTACAACTCCATCAGGAAAATGGGAGAGTCCCTTGAATGGTTTTAATCAAATTCAACATGTCAAGGAGAAATACTATGAGTAGAGGCAAATCAAATCAAAGATTGAGCCTTCAAGGCTGTGGAGAGTGCTTAGTGTATCCATGGGCCTCACAAGCATGAGTACCTGAGTTTGGATCCCCAGAACACATGCAAATCTGGACACAATAGCATGTGGATCTGTAATCCCACTGCATCTAGGACAAAATGAATTGCACAGACCAGAGAATTCCCCAGAAATGTGAAGGTCAGCTAGCCTGGCAGACAAATAGAGAACAATGAGAGGCCTTGCTTCATATAGGGCAGAAGATAAAAACCAACACCCAAGGTTGTTCTCTGACCTCCACATCCATGATGTGGCATGCATGTGCCTGTGTGCGCACACACACACATACACACACACACCAAAAAAGAAAGTTATGACTTCAACCAAAACTATCCTGAGTGAAACAGAGAAGAGAGACTAACCTAACAAGTGTGAGAAAGCAGATACCTTGATTTGAAAGCAGTTCAATTCCATTCTTTCAACATTCTGACCTCCACACTCTGGTGAACAGGACTCTAATATATTACCAGAAAAGCTATTGGGAAATGATAAAGAAACAACATGTGAAAGTGTCTCCCTGGGTGCTTGATACACTAAAAGCTCGAGGTTGCTTCTCCTTCTTTTGGGGGTCTCAGTATTATACCGAAAACAAAACAAGAACTGGAGAGATTGTGCAATGGTTCAGGCACTTTCCTGCAAAGCCAAAGGACCTGAGTTTGATTCCCCAGTACCCACATAAAGTCTGGTACACAAAGTGGCACATATTTCTGGAGTTGGTTTGCAATGGCTAAAGGCCCTGGTGTTCTCTCCTCCTCCTCTCTCTCTCTCTCTCTCTCTCTCTCTCTGTCATCTCTCTCTTTCTCTCTCTCTGTTTCTCTCTCTCATCTCTCTCTGCCTCTTTCTTTCTCACATTTTAATAAATAAAAAATAACATATTTATTGTAAAAACAAAAACTCTACCAAATTCGGATGAAAGTTAGGAATATCTAAAAAATAATGAAAAATATCTTAAATAGGGAAAAGTCGATATTCATGGAAGATTGGGTATGGGCAAAATTAGCCCATATTGTCTTGATACATTGCCACTTCACAATACTCACAGAAAGTCTCTTTTGGACACCTAAAAAAATTTTTTAAAAAAGAAAGAAATTCTGTACATTTCACCTTAAAGAGACACTGACAAAGATTGATGCTGAAAGTCCCTTCTCAAAGTAGGTGCTATCCATTTCTGTTGGCATATGCTCTTTTGAGTGGTTTCTCTAACACTCCACAAGAAAATGGTATGTCTGAGGATAGCATTATTGCAATTATGTCAACACCAGTCATGACACACTCAACTCAGCTCCCCGTGACTTAGAAAAATGAAGGACAGATGCAATTCCTTCTTCTGTAATCTCCCAGGACATCATCACGGGTGCCCATAGTGTTTGCACTTACTTCCTAGAGATTATTCTATGTAGTCATCCATGCAATGTGACTTGAGAGAGGTTAGAGACCCTTTGAGTTCAAAACTGGTATCCATGTGACCTAAAATCCTATCATCACAACTTTTTAGTCATGAATACATTTACCAAATATGTCCAGTGTTCTGTTCTTCATGGTAAATGGTGGGATTGTTGGGTGTGGCCATGAGACTTGTTCTGGCTAATTAGAGGCCTTATGTGCCATTTCCAGGCTGGAGGGATTGAAACAGCCCTGGGAGAAATTTCATAGCTCTTTTTCTTTTTTATTATGGCAAAGTGCAAGACAGTGACTGATTTAGCAACAAGGGTAGAGATATATAACCAGATCCCAGGACCATTTTTGGAAAGACATGTGGCATTACCACATGTCATAGGCCACCAAGATTTGGAAATAATTTGTTAATAGAACTTAAAACAGCCTATCCTTTCAGTTATACTAATAAAATAAGTCATTTTTCCCATTAAGGTATATTTTAATTCACTGCCAACATATTTAATACACAAATAATCTTTAAACTAACTTTAGGAAAAAGTAGATTCTTGAAGAAAGTATGAAAGTAATCATTTTGATATTTGGTAATTTCTATATTAACACTCAGTATTTTATAACATGGCACAGTGTCTGAACAGAGTAAGACAGAGTTAGGAATTCTTTTGAGTATGTAATAGCCAGAAAGCATGAATGTTGACTCTGTTAGTTAATAATTATTGTAACCATAATTGAAATGTTTAAAGAGAATTAGCTACATTATATCAAATATGGCATTTCATTTAATACCATGAGGTAAAAAGTTATTCCAGTTTTATTCGGGTGATAGAGAAGACAACACAAAGATAAGTTATTTTTTGGTTACTTCCAGAAGTCCAACTCATCTCTCAACAGAAATAAAATTAAATGTATAGATGATAGAAAAATAGAAAGGTTAGAAAAAGAGGGAAGTAAGGTAAGGAAGGAGGGAAGAGAAATAATGTTATTATTACAGATATAAAGAGCATGGCTCTTCCCTTATTTGATGAGATTGAATATCTGCATACCGAATTCTTGCCAACAAACATAATTTCAAGTTTCTACTCTCTGATCCTTATCTAAATCTCAATGATTAGAAATCATTTTTCCTGGAGGACTGCCTAAAGTATATGTACTCTACTCCCTCTGTGAGATCAATAATTCATAATAATTAGAGAGGGTAGAGATGCCTTTATAAATCTTATGAAACTTTTGGACCCTTTTCCTAAAAATATAGATGGACACAGAATTTTTGAGTATCTACAGACAGTCCTCCAAGCCCCATTGGGATGCTCTAAAGGATCACAATCTCTGAATGGGTTTTTCTAATGATTGTCCTTGGGCCATTGGAGTCTGTGCCCTGTAATCCCAAAGCTGTAATCATACACTGGGCCCTTGACTCATCACTATGGTCAGTGGTCAGAATGGAGTCCTGATGAAAAAAGAGCATTAGGTACCTGCATCTTATAGAAGCTGTAGGTTGCTTAGAAAGTCCCAAGTGCTGTATTTTCTACATAAGCTAGAGGAATGAGGCAGTGAGGATGACTGGTGAGTGAGGGTGCTCAGCTTACTTTCTAGTGTCACGTCTGTCTGTGTAGGATGAAGTCCACAAGGTCAGAGAAAACCCCTATATAAATCTTATACCTCAAACATGCCCACTTGAAACACAAGAGTAATTACTTTGCAAAAAAATTGCAAAGCTCACACACTGGATTTCACCTCCTTAAAACATTGCCTTTCACGGCAGCAAATTTTCTCCTGGTCCCAATTTATCATTCCAAAACTACCAAGTTCTACACACAAACAGCATGTCCTTCAGCCCACTGACAGGAGGAAAACCCCTTATCAAGATGAATAACATGAAGTGACCAGAACCACTGTAAATGCAAAATGGACACTTGGTATCCCATCATTGTCTATGAACCATGGGGAAAATATGAAGATGCTGATCACTGATATCACTAGAAGTTAACAGTGACCACTGACACCTCTTCTTTCCACGAAACAGAAATGTTTCAGAACTGAAATGTGATCAAGTAATAAGCCTTTCCAAGGAAATCAGGTCACTGCCTGCAGCAGTGGGAGGCCATGGCCCATAGTCATGGCTCTGGAACACAAGCTCCCAGGAGGCCTGTCCACTTTTCCACGACTTTCCCAAAGGTTTCTGGAGACAAGAAATGTCTCTGCTCACTACAAGATTGCAAGGCCATCATCATACCTAGGAACTGGAGCAAGACAGTGAGTGGAATTTGCATCAGATGGCTGCTTTCCTGGGTCAGCTGATTGCAGAACTGGAACTTAGAAGGCCAAGGTTGCTGCTTCACTCTGGTTATCTTTCTACACACAAAAAAAAAGATCAGAAAGAAGAGTAGGAGAAGCAGAAGAAAGGAGGGAGTCGGGCGTGGTGGCGCACGCCTTTAATCCCAGTACTCAGGAAGCAGAGGTAGGAGGACTGCTGTGAGTTTGAAGCCACCCTGAGACTACATAGTGAATTCCAGGTCAGGCTGGGCTAGAGTGAGACCCTACCTTGAAAAACCAATAAAGAATAAAAGAAAAAGAAAGAAAGGAGGAAGGTAAGGAAAGGAGGAAGAAAAGAAACACCGCTGAACAATTTGTCAAGGCTTCACTAACCCCTGCCAGCTGTCACACAGATGCCCATGTATGGCTGAAGTGAGGCTTCTTCTAGAAAGCTGAGAGAGTTGTAAGAATTACTTCTGATGGGCCGACTTTGACAGGTATGGCTTTAACCTAAATGAGACATTTTTTAAATTTTTAAAAACTATTTTATTTATTTATCTTAGAGAGAGAAAAGGCAGATCTATAGAGAGAATGGACACACCAAGGCTTCTAACCACTGCAAACAAACTCCACATGAATGTGCCACCTTGTGTATCTGGCTTATGTGGGTACTAGAGAATTGAACCTGAGTATTTAGGCTTTGGAGGCAAGTGTCTTAACTGCTAAGCCATCCTTCCAGCCCAATATTTTTTGAAAATATTTCATTTTTATTTATTTATTTATTTATTTATTTATTTATTTATTTATTTGAGATAGAAAGAGGTAGGTGTGTGTGTGTGTGTGTGTGTGTGTGTGTGTGTGTGTGTGTGTGTGTGTGTGTGTCTGTGTGTGCGTCTGTGGAGAAAGAGAGAGAGAGAGAATGGGTGCACCAGGGCCTCTAGCCACAGTAAATGAAAGCTAGATGCATGTGCCACTTTGTGCATCTGGCTTACACGGGTACTAGAGAATTGAACCTGGGTGCATAGGCTTTGCAGGAAAGTGTCTTAACTACTAAGCAATCTCTCTAGCCCCTAATGAGACTTTTTGAAGGATCATGTAAAATGCTGTATTCATCAGCATCACTGATTATGGCAGCGTGAACAAAGCCACTTGGCCTTCCCCAAACTGACTCTATGGCAAAGCATGACAGGGCATAACTCAGGGCTGCACTGGGAGCAGAAGTGGGTACCTAACTTCAGAAATGTTCCCAGCCTCCCCAAAGGTAAAACAGAGATGGGGATTGTGTTGACCAAAACCGCAGTTCTCACCTTGAATGGGATAAGGGATAGTTTATTTTAGAGCCAAATATGAGAGATCATGGCTCTAGTACACACGCTTAGGTTACTCCCAAACGCCACATTCCAAGGTGGTAACAATTTCATGAAGTTTTTACAGTAACAGAGCAATGAAAATCATAAGTGAAAACATTTTTCAAATACATTGGTGGAAACATCAGGTAGGCAGGTTATATAGCAAAGCAAGGAAGTCTCTACTGTAGGCCTTGCCTGCTGTCTGATGACATTTCCTCTTGGTTCAGTTGGCAGAAGTGGGCTGTCTGTTTATATGATCTAAAAGCATTTGCCTCACAGTCACAAGGGTGTTAGGTCAGATGAGGAGGCAGGCAATAAAAGACTACTTAAGGGTGCAAGGGATTCCATGATGATTTGCCTGCAGACCTGCAACATTGCAACTCTCCACACCTATTGCAAGTTAATGAGTCAGTTAGCCTGTGGAATGTTTATGTCTTTGGGGGGAGGGAGAAACTTCAGGTCACAACATGGGCCACACCATGCTGAGAGAAAGTCGGTAGCAATGGGAGCAGCCACTTCTTAGATCTGCAGAGTAACTCCATGATCCAGGGTGTTCATTTGCTATGACTGATGTCACAAATGACCACTAACTGACTGCATGGCTTGAAACACCACCAAGCCGGTTGTTATCTCATAGTCTGTTGGCTATCTTACAGTCTGGAACTCTGAAATCCAAGATGGGATGAGCAGACCTAAAGCAATAACAGCAGCATTATGGGAAAACATCACCCATGCCTTTGCCAGGTTTTTAACCTCCTTCCTGTGTTTTCATCACTGTATCTCCCTCCCTGACTTTGTTCTGGCTGTTTTCCTACCCAGGGAAACCTTGGGTCTTTAGTCACCTTGCAAAGTCCTTTTCATCTATGTATGGAGCTATTTGCAAAGGTGTGTGTGTGTGTGTGTGTGTGTGTGTGTGTGTGTACCTAAGTATATACATAGAAAGATGATATAGATAGATATAGATGTATAGATCCAGATATGAGAGACAGAAAATGGCATGCCAGGGCCTCTTGCCACTGCAAACAAACACCAGATGTATGCTGGCTTCACGTGGATACTGGGGAATCAAACCCAGGCCTGCAGATTTTGCAAGAAATTGCCTTTAACTGCTGAGTCATCTCCCTAGTCCAACTCACAGAGGTTTTTAAGATATCACATTCTTAAAACAAAAATGGCCTTGGGCTGGACAGATGGCTTAGTGATTAAGGTGCCTGCCTGTGAAGCCTAAGAACGCTTGTTCAAATCTCCAGGTCCCACATTTAGCCAGAACCAAAAGCAACACATGTGTGCAATGTCGCACATGCACACAAGGGGGCGCACACGTCTGGAATTTGTTCATAGCAGCTGTGAGAAGCCCTGGTGTGCCTATTCTCTGCCTCTTCCTGTGTGTGTGTGTGTCTCTCTCTCTCTCTCTCTCTCTCAAATAAAAAAAAATTTAATTTTAATTTTTTTAATTTTTTTTAAAAATGGTCTTCTCTGGACATGGCAGTGCACACCTATACTCCCAGAATTAAGGACAATGAGGCAGGAAAATCACAAGTTTGAGGTTAACCTGGGCTACAATAGGGAGTCCGAGGCCAGAATGAGATATATAGCAAAGCCTTGTCTCAAAGAAATTAAACAAAAAAAAAAAAATGTAGTCTGCTGAAAATCTGAAACAATTTAAGAAAGGTTCATGGAGAATCAGACAATGACTGGGTGGGATAGCAAACATAACATCTGAATAAACTTGAGAAAAACTTATAGATTATAAGATTTAGAAAGACAAAAATGGAAAATATGTGTGAAATGGATTATCAACCGAGAATGTAAAATGTCTAACAACAGTTCAAGGAAGGAACTAATAAGGATCATAAACAGAAAAGCTGAAGAAATTTTTACTAAACTTAAAGAGCATTAGGATTCTCCTTCTGAGCCAGCAAGCTAATGTGGGAACAAGATAACACTGCTCACTCTGAGATGCATCCTCACAAAAGTCCAGAATACCTTGGGAACATGTAAGACTCAGAAATCTCCACAGAGAACATAAAGGAAAAAAAAAAGAGAGAGAGAGCTGGAGAGATGGCTTAGCAGTTAAAGCACTTGTTTGCAAAGCCTAAGGACCAAGGTTCAATTCCCCATGACCCACATATGCCAGATGCACATGGTGTCACATGCATCTGGAGTTTGTTTGCAGTGGCTTGAGGCCTTGGTGTGCCCATTCTCTCTCTCTCTCTCTCTCTCTCTCTCTCTCTCTCTCTCTCATAAATAAATAAATTTAACTGAATTTTAAAATATTTTTTTAAAGAACAAGAAGACAAGCTGGAGATGTAGCTCAGTTGACAGAGTACTTTACGTTTTTTGTTGTTCAATTTCTTTGAGATGATGGCTTACTGTGTCACTCAGCTTGACCTTGAACTCACTTTTGTAGCCCAGATTGTAACAGTAATCTTTTATGGTCAACTTCATCATATTAGGAATCAAGTAAGAGACATGCAGCTTGTACAGGTCTATGTGGGTGTTTCTGGGAAGGATTAAAGGAGAGAAAGAGATCTCCTCCCAGAGGAGCTGTCCCTTTCCAGGAGCAGCACATGCATAAAGAGTCCAGGTATAGTCAGGACATGGTTGTTGGCTGTCCTTTCTACTTGCTGGGGAGTGCATGGATCCTGCTCCTGCCGTCTTTCATGAGCATTGGAACCCAGCTTCTTCAGCCTTCCAACGTAAACTGAAGATCAGCAACTTTCTAGGAAGACTCTAGTCCTTCAGCTCCAAATTGGGACTGCTGAGGTCCTCAGCCTCATGGACTGAGAAGTTACCTGGTTCTCATACTCTCTAGCCTGTAGACATCTATTGTTGGACTTACCAACGTATATCATGTAAGCCAATCTAATACATCTCCTTTATAATATATTCCCATCTTACCATTTCTGTTTCTCTAAAGAGAACACTGACTAATATATCTACACTGCAAAAAACCATAGGTTTGATCCTCACGTCCTCAATCCCCAATGAAAAGAACACATAGTTGTGCATGCCTGTAATGCCAACACCCAGAGACAGAAGCAAGGGGATCTGGGGTTCAACCTCAGGTGCAGTGGCTTGAGTTCCTGTCCCGGGTGCTGAGATTCAGGAAGCAACAGCCAGCCAGCAACAGCATGGGGCGTCTGGTGGAACGAACGTTCCTCTGGGATGGTTGGGGTTGTTCCTGGCCAAGGCATCCACTCCTGGCTATCACAACTGTTTGAACACATAGAAATTCTGCAATGCACCTATTCCTATTTTCCTTAAGTAAGTTAACTTCTGTTTCCATAAACTACTATGGATTCAGTTGCTTTTCTTGGGGATTGGGAATAAAAGTAGAAGGTAGAAAATGGTCATTGCATCATTATAAATGTTTCCATAGTGTACATAATGTTTTGATAGTATATTACTATTTCTATAGCATTTATTTTTACTATGTACCTATTTTATTTTGACTATAAAATAAACTAAATTTTACATATAGTAACCGGCAGAAGAAATTGAACATTTTGTCTAACTCACAGAATAGTAAGTGAAAAAGAGCTCCAAACCTGTGCATAGTTTGAAGTCACGAGTAACCAATGAAATGCAAATCAAATGCATGCTGTACCCATCAAACAGGCATAAATTTAGAAGTACAGTCCCAACTGCAGCTTGAGATGTGGAGAAAATTGTAGTTTCAGAAAGAAATGGGAACAGTTCCAGCCTTTTTGGAAAGCAATCTAGCAACACTGATTAAACTATAGATTAAAATTCAAGCCAGCGCACCAAGGGCTGGAAATGTATCCCACAGAAATCAATAAAACACCAGAACTTGAGGTCTGTTTGTCATAGCATTGTTCATAGGCCTCAAAATCCGGCGTAAGGGGAAGTAAATGAACAAGAATGGTAGAAAGACAGAGCGCATTAGGATTCATCCACACTACACCTTTGCAAAGAAGGAATATTATTTAGGAACAAATTTTCTTAAGACTTTTGTTGAGTGAAAAATAAAGAAGTTTAAGAAAAAAATGTTCAGACACCATTCCCACCCCCTGCCTCATAAGACAATAAATGCTTTTCCAACTCCCAGCCTTTTTTCACTCTGTCCCTTCCACTTAAATATCTTTCCTCTCTGAAACCAACCTCTTATCTCCACCTGGAAAACCTTACCTTAAGTATAAATTAGCATATCATTTTTGAAAGTACAGTATAAGAAAATATGGTTCAAAATTTAAAATGTATAAGCATTTAACTCTAAACCCTTATCATCTCTTAATTTACAATTAGTAAGTAGATGCAAACATGAAATGTGAAACGTATCCAAGTAATTCTGTAAATGAAATCTAAATCTTCATTACAGGTGAGTTAGGCAAATGAATTATGGCTCATGTGCCTGATAGAATATTATACAGCACTAAAACTAATAGCAGAAGTCATATCAACTGCAAAAAGAATCTAGGACATGCTTGTTTTTAAATAATAAAGATCAATTACAGAGGGGTGGATTGTCAGCCATATAAGATTAGGAATTTTCATCTGTGACTATATTTACACAGGTGGAAATTGAAAAGACTTTCCCAAACACTTCAATACTGGTTATCTTGAAACTTGTTACATTTAATCTCTGTGTACATTTTTTGTGTCCCAGAAATTTGTATATGGAAATCGTGATGCCTCACATGAGTACATTAGCAGAAGGAGACTTTTAGGAGGTTAGGGAGTCAGGAGGAGAAATCCCAATGGATGGGATCAATGCACATATAAAAGATAACCGAGAAGTTAAATGAAATTAAATAGCAAAGGAAACAGCAGAGTGAAAAGGCAGCCTAGTGGATGGAGAGATTGCTCAGTCATTAAGGTGCTTGCCTTTAAAGCTTAAGGACCGGGCTTTGGTTCCCAAGTACAACACCCACAAAAAGCCAGATGCACAAAGAGGCACATGTGTCAGGAGTTCATATTCAGTGGCTAGAGGTCCTGGTGCATCCATTTCTTTTCTCTGTCTCTCTTCTCTCTGTCTCTGCTTGCAAAGAAAGAAGGAAGGAAGGAAAGAAGGAAGGAAGGAAGGAAGGAAGGAAGGAAGGAAGGAAGGAAGGAAGGAAGGAAGGAAGGAAGGAAGGGAGGGAGGATTTTTTTAAAGGTTTAAAAAAATGAGTTGCTGCCATAATGGATAGGCAAATTGAGGCCCAGACAATAGGGATGGAAAGGTTTAGGGGGAGGGGAAGGAGAGGATTGGGAGAAATAAACACAAAACTAAGCCCAAAATGAACTGGCACCATAGAAATCTTTCTCCTTGAAGGTAGACTAAAAGTTATAACCTTCAAAAGGAGTATAGGTGGAGCATCTGAAAAGAAAAGCCCTGGAGAGGGTAGGATGAATCCTAACCTTAAAATTTTTGGCTCTGACCTATAATTTTACCAGAAATCAGTGCTACCCATATTGAGCTGTTGATCAGAGATCTATGAGGTTTCCCCAAACAAGACAGGCTTCTTTCTGTCAAAGCATTTGATTACTGCCTGAAGTAAAAGGTAAGACCCTATGCTGAAGACACCATATGCCGCCAACACAGAACACAGAGAGACGTGGCTGGAATACAGAAGAGAGCCAGTCCCTAGACAGTTAGCCTGTCTAGTGCTGGAAAACCTACATAAGCTACTGGGCCAAGCAACCAACAGTGTGAGCAAGCAGGGGTCTAAGCTACTCAGAAGCAACCAGCCTGACATGATGTACATACTAGTGCAATGCTGGCACACAGCCTGGGTGGGTAACCAATGGCTTTCTGATTGGCTAAGAGATCTCCTCAGTGGAAAGGAACTCATCTCTGGAACTGGAAGCCAGGTCTGAATTCAATAAAGAAAAAGATTATGCTCTCTAATGTCAAGCTCCTACTAGTCTCTGGCTAAAAGAGGGGCTACATCCATCAAAATCTCCCTAAATTAATAATGCTTATCCAATTTAAACTATGCTGACTTCACTCTGTTGGAAAATCTGTTTTTCTTTTTCAGACTGGAGTGAGAACAGAGGAGATAAACTATCCATTGCATTTCAGCCAATATCCAGGTGAAACCACAGAGGAACTGGGGAGATGAGCAAGAGTGCTGCTTCCATGGGGAGCCTGAGATCAGCACTAGGGTGAAGGAGATAGACACTGAGGATACTCAACACATACCAAAGCAGAAATCCAGAGGGTCCTAAGAGCTTATCACTGAAGTACTCTTAAAAACACACCCACCAAGGCTCAGGAAATTTTGCAGAAGAGAGGGCAGAAAGATTGTAAGGGCCACAGGTTGTAACATCATGCCCAGAGGCATTGCCTCCCACAAAACTGATTGCTGCTCCCAAAATGCATAATCTACAACCCCATGGGGAATGCCAGCAACCCCACTGAGGAGGGCCCCCAGTGGAATGGGGACAGGAAGGAGAGAAAAGATGGTACCAATACATGATGATATATCCATACAAAGTATGTTCTTAATAATAATAAAAGGCAGCATACAGAATCTGAGAAAATCTTTTGCCAGCTATATTCCAGACAGGAGTTAATATCTAGAATACATAAATAACTATAGAAATTAAAAATCAAAAGCAAAACTCCCAATCAATAAATGGGCCAATGAACTTAAAAATAAATTCTCAAAATAAAGAAATTAAAAAATGGCTAATAGTTTTTTTTTTTTTTTAAATAACGGGGTACTGGAGAGATCGCTTAGTGGTTAAGCCATTTACCTGCAAAGCCAAAGAACCCAGGTTTTATTCCCCAGGACCCACATAAGTCAGATGCATAACATGACACATGTGTCTGGAGTTGTTTGCAGTGGCTGGAGGCCCTGGTGTGCCTACTCTCTCTATCTTCCTCTCTGAATCTCTCTCTTTCTCTCTTTGCAAATAAATGAAAAATAAGAACATTAAAAAAAAATAAAAATAGAACCACCATATGACCCATATATACTTCTGGGTATATGCCCAAAGGACTCTTTATTCTACCAAAGAGATACATGCTTAATGCTGCTCTATTTCACAACAGCAAGAGAATAGAATCACCCTAGATGTCCATCAACAGATGAATGGATAATGAAATGTGATACATACACACAATGGGATTTCATTCAGTCATAAAGTAAATGAAATTTGCAGGAAAGTGCATGGTTCTGGAAATTACTATATTGTGAGGCAATCTAGAGACTCAGAAAGGCAGATACCATATGGTCTCTCATATACAGATCCTATGTTTTAATTTATATATATATTTATATATGTGGGTATGAATGTAGGTATTGGCCATGAAAGTAGAAAAGGGACCATGAAGGTGGAAAATGAGGTTTCAAGGAAGGGGGAAGGAGGGTAATTGAGCACATATCACATGAAACTGGAAAAAAAAAAGATTAATGAGACAGAAAAGTTCAAATAGAAGGCAGGGGGATGAGAAATAAGAGGTGGAGAGAAGGACCAACAAAAATAAATTCTATAGGAAAACACCATAATAAAACCTTTTACTTTGTATCTAAATTTTAAAACCAACAAATATAAATGAGTAAGTAGGTCTTACAGAATCATCTCACCATGTGAGAAGACACAATCTATGGACAGGACATAGGTCCTCACATAGTATCAAATCTGCTCATGTCTAGATCTTGTATTTTCTATCTCCCTCAACTATGATAAACAAATTTGTGTTATCTCTAAGCTTTTGATCTATGGCATCTGCTATATGAGCCCCCAAAAAAGTAAGTGTTATACTGTTTTAATTTTCACTCAATGATACATACTACTTTATTAAAACAATAGTACCAATGAAAAATGTGTCTAAAAATGAGTCTCACATGTGACAGGAAAGAGGAAAGGAGATTGTTGTGGGGAGAGCACAAGGGGGAAAGGGAGAGATGAAAGAGGAGGGAAACAAAAACAAATCTTGTTTGAAAAACACCATAATCAAACCTAATTCTTTGCATGCTAAGAATTATTTCAAAGCCATAAGAAAATGCATGTACACATCAAGAATTATACAGTAAAATCTTCGTGTAAAAAGTATGAATCTACACTTTTTTTAAAGATTTTATTTATTTATTTAAGACAGAGAGAGGGAAAGAGAGAGAGGGAGAGTGAGAATGGGCACGCCAGAGCCTCTAGCCACTGCAAATGAACCCCAGACGCTTGTGTCCCCTTGTGCATCTGGCTTACATGGGACCTGGAGAATCGAACTGGGGTCCTCAGGCTTCACAGACATGTGCCTTAACTGCTAAGCCATCTCTCCAGCCCCTGAATCTACACTTCTATAATGCTGAATTTTAGAATGCCAAATTGTGTTTACTGGACTTAATAAAACAATAAAAACTAGCGTTTAATGAACCGCTGTAATATGCCAGATACCAACGTAAGTACTTGTATGTATATTAACTTATTTTCATAACAAACGTAGGAAACAAACACAGGACAACAACATTTTACAGGGAGGAAAGTAAGGCATAGAAAGTCCACTTGCTTTAGACAACTCCACTGTGATATGATGGAAAGATTTACACGTTTGCAAACAACATGGCAGCCATCTACTTGACAGCCCACCCTCAATTACCTAGAAGAGACATTTATTCAAACTTCTCTATTTAATCTTCTGGACCCTGCATAATCTAGATTTTGTATGGAAGTTTAACTCCTTCTCTGTTGTTAACTATGAACTCCTGCCTCCACTGTGTTTTCTGATAGCATTTAAAGCATGCAATAGTTGTAAGATGTTCTGTTGGTGGTGGTGGTGGTTATTTTAATTTGCATGCACCAGTGTCTCTGGTTATAAAAATCATCCATTGCAAAATTTTCCTTCATGCTGAGACACCCAGAAGGCAAAGAAAACATAATAAATGACTCAAAGTTTTAGAATTTAAAGTGTTGCCACTTAGAATAAAAAATGTTCAACAAACACAGCAGCCCCACACTCACATACTGCACATTTCAGAGCACGCTGTGGAAGCAGTGTAATTACTATGGTTAATTGGTTCCTGGTAAAATGTCACTGCATCATGAGAACTCATTAATATATCATTTCAATCACAAGAGATACCAGGTGCTTTTTCTAAGGATCTGCTTTGTGCTATACTGACATCTTTCTCAGGGTTACGTCCCTCTAGGGAAAATAAAATACAAGTATCAGTTTTATATTGTGAGCAGGAATGCATTCTCTACAATTTCTGTTCTAAAAAGTCATATAAATTATCTAGCCAAATAAACCACATAATTCAGGAATATCCATGTGAGATTTCTATCTAAAAGCGTGACCTTTAAGCATGAAGCAGATGTGAGAATTTGATAAATATAGATGCTGCCTCTGCACAAAAAAAAAAAAATGATGTGCTCTCTGTGACTTGTCTTTATTAATATTATTGGAAAGATTTTTTTATGAAAAAACTGATGAGACAAAAAGGAAAACCTGTTACAACAGGACTGTTTCACAAGGAATTATTACATATCACAAATTAATTAGCCCCAGAAATCAGAATAGTTTGAAAAGACTCTAAATGTATTTCACCAGTTTTTAAATTGCACTCATCAGCTCTCATGTTCCCCGGTATTCATATGACTCCAAGATCTCTAAATCAAGTTGAAGTGGGAATAATGATGTTTATAACTAAAATAACAGTAAAGAAGAAGAAAAAGGAGGAGAGGGTCCAGAAGAGGAGAAAGAAGATAGAAAGATGAAGGTGGAGAAGGTGAAGGAGGAGGTGAAGAAAGAAAAGGAGAAGGATGTTTCACAAGAGAAGGAGTCTAATAAGGAGAAGAAATTGTCCTGAGGAGGAGAAAGAAGAGGAAAAGATGAAGATGGAGAAGGACAAGGGGTAAAAGAGTAGATAGATAAGGAGAGAAAGAGGAAAAGGGGAGGGTACAGAAGATGAGAAAGAGAAGAAAGAGGGTCCAGAGGAGAATGTGAAGGACCAGGAGAGGAAGTAAGAGGGAGGAGGAGAAAGGTCCAGAGGAGGAGCAACTGGAAAGTCAGAGGAGGAGAGAAAGAAAGAGGAGGGCAGAGGAAGGAGGAGAAGAAGGGGCAGAGGTGGTGGTGGTTGGAGATGATGGTGGTGATGATGGTATGAAGGTGATGATGATCAAGATGGTGAAGAACTAACAGATGCCTTTTTCTGTAACTTCGGGTTGTTTTTTTTTTTTTTTTTTTTATAGCTGAGGACCTTAAGAACATGCTCCATGGAACTGAAAAATGAACTTTCCTTCTACTTTTTAGTTTACTTGCTACCTTTAGCATCACATGTGGCCTTCCATGAAAGATGCTTTTAATTTTTCAAATGTGTGTTTCTGTAGCCAAATGTGTGTGTCCTCACACTGGTATGGTAGGTAAGAAAACATCCATGTTTTTCACCAAAAGAATAAAATTGTCTCCATACTAAGAAAACTCTTAAAAAGCAATTCTGTGCTATTTTAGGTGAAATTGGGCACAAATAGGGAAGGAGATGTGGCCATACACCTTTTGGGATATTTCAAATGAGTGCTTATTAGCATAAAAAAATTCATCTTAAAATGATAAGTGGATAAAAATCAGATCACAAAGTGGAATGTCAAGGCTCTGCTATCAACACACAGTTGACTACAGAATTAGGGCTGGGGAGATAGCCCAACCAATAAAGTGTTTGGCTTACAAGCAGGAAGAACAATGTAAAAAATAGCTGAGCCATGGGTAGCATGTGCTTGTAATTCCAGCATAGGAAGGCAGAGGCAGAAGGACCACTGGAGCTCACTAGCCACTCTAGGCTTCTTGGTGGGCTCTGGGCAAGAAGAGAACTTGTTTAAATTAAAAAGAAAAAGAAAAGAAAAGAAAAGAAAAGAAAAGAAAAGAAAAGAAAAGAAAAGAAAAGAAAAGAAAAGAGAAAGAGAAAGAGAAAGAGAACGAGAAAGGAAAGGAAAGGAAAGAAGGAGGGGGAGGGAGGGGGGGAGGGAGGAAGGAAGGAAGGAAGGAAGGAAGGAAGGAAGGAAGGAAGGAAGGAAGGAAGGAGGATGGAGCCTGAGGAACAACATCCAAGTTCCTCTGGTCTCCACACAGGCATGCATGCAGGTCTGAACTTGCACCACACACACACATGCAGACATACATATACACACATAAAAAATAAAATAATGTTGGGCTGGAGAGATGGCATAGTGGTTATGGTGTTTGCCTGCAAAGCCAAAGGACCCTGGTTAGACTCTTCAGGACCCATGTAAGCCAGATGCACAAGGGGGAGCACACATCTGGAGTTAGTTTGCAATGGCTAGAGGCCTTGGCATGCCCATTCTCTCTCTCTCTCAAATAAATAAAATATATTTTAAAAAATAAAATAATGTTAAAAGAATTATAAATGGTATATACATTCTTGGAATTTGATTTTTGCTTTTTCATATTTTTTCAAGACCTATTTTTTTCAGTATGTAATATCTTTACAATGAGAAAAATTCTTTTTAAGCCTATGCAAAAAAAAAAAAAAAAAAAAAAACTTTTTTTTCTGGCTGTGGCCTGAACACTAAAATTTCATTGAACGTGTATATTCGAAATGAAACCAGAGTTTATCAAGATGGCTCAACAAAAGGCACTTATTTGAAAAGCCTGACAGTGTGAGTTTAATTTCCCAGTACCCAAATAAAACCAGATGCACAAAGTGACAAATGCATGTGGAGCTCATTTGCAGTAGCAAGAGACCCTGGCACACCCATATCCATTCTCCCTCTCTCTCCCTCCCTCTCTCTTTATCCATCTGTGTCTCCCTCGCTTTTTCTCTCTGTCTCTCTCCCTCAAATAAATATATAAAAATTTTTTTAAAAGAAATGAGGAAACCTGAGGACATAGACCTGGCCTTTTCTTGTCCAAGGCTCAGCTTACAGCAGGGGAAGGAGACAAAACAGATAACATGTAGTGCTGAAGAGGAACTCGGTTTTTCTGAGAGTTTTGTAAGTGGGGCCAGGCTGGCCTCGAACTCAGTATGAAGCTGAGGATGACCTTGAAATCCTAATCTTCCTGGCTGTACTTCCTTAGTGCTGGGATTACAGTTATGTACCACCATTCCTGTTTATATAGCACTGGCGATGGAACCTAGAGCTGTGTGCATTCTAGACAAGCACTCTACCAGCTGAGCTGTGTACCCATCTCTTGAAGAGAAAATGTTTCTGAGGGTTAGGGAGAAGTGTCTGAAGGAGACAGTTTATTTCATCCGAGCAAATATTATTTATCACCTGCTCTGTACCAAGCCTTCAGCTTCACAGCAAGGTAAATGCAATATAAAGGAACATTTCTGCCAATGAACCTATAGCCTAAAAGGACAGGAGAGATGAGAGCTCCATCATCTCCACTCCTCTGATTCTCATGGACCTACATAGAAATTCCAAACAAGACAGACCTGATTCAGTGTCCTCTGGCAAGCTGAAGCTCAAAGCCATTGTAAATAGGAGGCTGGGAGATGGTTCAGTCTCTAAAGTGCTTGCCTCCCAAGCATTATGATCTGAGTTTGATCCTCAGAACCCATGTAAAATGCTGAGAGCAGTGGGTCATGCTTCTCATCCCAGCTCTGGGGTGGCAAAGGCAGCAGGATCACTGGGGCTTGCTGACCAACCAGTCTAGTTGACATGGGGAGGTACAGGACAGTGAGATACCTGTCTTATAAAAAGGTGGTGGTGCACGCCTTTAATCCCAGCACTCGGGAGGCAGGTGTAGGAGGATCACTGTGAGTTCAAGGCTGCCTTGAGACTACATAGTGAATTCCAGGTCAGCCTGAGCTAGAGTGAGACCCTACCTCGAAAAACCAAAAAAAAAAAAAAAAAAAAAAAAAAGTTGAGGGGAAAAAAATGAGGTTGAGGGCTGGAGAGATGGTTGAGTGGTTAAGGCGCTTGCCTACAAAGCGTAACAAGCCAGGTTTGATTTCCCAGTACACATGTAAAACCAGATGCACAAAGTAGCACATGCATCTGGAGTTCGTTTGCAGTGGCTGCAGGCCCTGGCATGCCCATTCTCTCTCTTTTTTTGTGTCTCTTCTCTTTTCTCTCTCTCTCTCTCTCTGCTTGCAAATTAATTAATTAATTAAAAAAAATCAGGTTGAGACTGTACTTGAGGAATGACACCTAAGGATGTTCTTTGACACACACACACACACACACACACACACACACACATGCATATATATGAACAGGAACATACATACTCACACACATGCACAGACACGCTGCCTACATCCAGATATGTGAACTGAACAGGTACACAACATAAACATACACAAAAAGAGGATAACTTTGATTTATAAACATACAATTTTTTTACCTTGTCTCAAGGATATGGCTCAAATTTCTAGGTACTCAACAGTGAACACTGCAAGCTTTAAATATGGCCAGCCAGGCCAAAGGAACCAATGGTTGCAATAGTGGCATGTCTGTTATGGGGGAAACCAACTGCTCTCTAATTGGACTGGAGGCCAGCTCCATGCAAGAGAGCACATCCCTGATACTGAGAGACAGGGGTAGTCATCAGCCCTAAGGGTGTAATGTCTGCTGGTGTCTCGATAATTGTATATACTATGCTCACCAAACTGCCCGGTAAGCATTTCTCTTAATGTCCATACTCATATATTAATGCTACTCTCACTTTTGGTTAGAGAAGCTTCTCTTTTCAGATGGTGGCGACCTTGGGATGACTCAGAAGGCACCATGGTGCTGAGAAGAAGTGACAGAGGAGTGCTCAGCACTGAAACTTCTCAAACCCACCTTCCAAGGCTCAGGGTCCATTGTGGAAGAGGGGGCGGAAAGCATGTAAGAGCCAGCGCTGTGTTGCTCTGGTCCCAACCTCAGCCGCCTGAGGGGCGCGGGTGCCCGCCGTCAGGCCCTGTGGCCTTCGAGGCTGCCCTGCAGCGGCCATGGGCCTGTGGGACCCGCGCTGCTGGGCTGAGGGGCGCTGAGGCGCGGTGAGAAGATGGGCGAGGGCGGAGCGAGGGGCCCTGGTGCCCGCGCGCGCCCTCCTCGCCGCCCGCGCCGTCCGCCGCCGCGCCCTGAGCGCCTTTGTCAGCCGCCCGCGCCTCTCACTTCACCCCTAGCTCGGCCAGCTCCCGAGCATGGAGCTGGGCCGGCGGCCTCCTCGTGGAGCCGCGAGCCGGCGTCTGGGCCACAGTGCGGGGTCCAGGGACCGGTGGGGCCCCAACGCCAGGCCGCTGGCCGGAGAAACACGCCTTGCCTCTGCGTTGGCCTGAAGTGCCGGATGCACCACACTGCTGGCTCGCAGAACCCGAGCAGCCGGGCACACCGGGCTGCTGGCCAGAGGAGACCTACCTGTCATATCTGTGGCCCCAGGAGCCAGAGGGACCTGACGCATCTTGCTCCTGGCCAGAGGGACCGAACGCACCATACGGCTGCTCTGCTCTGAAGAATCGGAGGAGCCTGACGCACCTTGCAGCTGGCCCAATATGCTGGAGGAGCCCAAAGTCGCGAGTGACGGGCCCAGGAGCTAGATGAGCCCTAAGTACCGTGCTGCTGGCCAGAAGAGCCGCATGGCTGTGGCCCCAGGAGGGGTGTTTCCCTACGGCTCTCGCCTGCGGCCAGTGAGCTGTTGCAGGAGTGTCCCCGGCCGCCCTCAAACTCGAACCCTGCACTGTCGCTGCCTAGCGAGTCTGGGACAGCCCTAGTCAGGGCGCGCGCGCCTTAGGGCTGTGTTCAAAGCCCTGGACCAGGATGGAGATGGCTTCGTCCGCATTGAGGACTTCGTCCAATTCGCCACAATCTACGGGGCGGAGCAGGTGAAAGACTTAACTCAGTACTTGGACCCGAGTGGGCTCTGCGTGATCAGTTTCGAAGACTTCCACCAAGGGATTATGGCCATTAGAAGTGGAGATCCCAATGGCCAGCTGTATAGTGTCACACCTGCCCAAGATGAGGAGTCCCCAGCCTGTGCTGATGAGTTCGATGACTTTTTCACCTACGAGGTCAATGAGGTGATAGGCATGGCATACATGGGCTCCGAGAGCACCTACAGCAAGTGTGAGACCTTCACAGATGAGGACACCTGTATGGCACAATACAGGCCTGGTCCTAGCCAGACCGCATGGCAGAGAAACCAGGAAGTGGCTTCTGTGAACATGGCATTCTGCGCAGGCCTAGTGTGACAACAGCTACAGTCCCATGCTCCCTAGAAACCTGCTAGGAGATGACCTGTCCAGAGACAGGCTGTCATTGGTCACAAAAAGGGGGACCACCCCATACAATGATTGACCAGCCAAGCCCCTTAAAACCCACCTGCACTTCCTCAATAAATGAGTTTGCGGCAGCTCGCTTTCCACTTTTCATCCAACTCCTGGCGTCTGTGTAGTGATTCTGTACTGCTCACCCCCAACTCGGCAGAGACCTTACCATCCCTCCTGGGCTGGCCTTGGGGGGACCCCAACAACTGGAGCCTGAACAGGAGGGTTGCCAAGAATAAAAAACAAAAAGGAGGATATGTATGGCACAATACAGGCCTGGTCCTAGCCAGACCACATGGCAGAAGAAACCAGGAAGTGGCTTCTGTGAACATAGCGCTCTGCGCAGGCCTCGGGTGACAACAGCTACAGTCCCATGCTCCCGAGAGAAACATGCTATGAGATGATCTGTCCAGAGACAGGCTGTCATTGGTCACAAAAAGGGGCCCACCCCATACAATGATTGACCAGCCAAGCCCCTTTAAAACCCTCTGCACTTCCTCAATAAACGAGTTTGCACAGCAGCTCTCTTTCCGCTTTCACCCAACTCCGGGAGTCTGTGTAGTGATTCCCCACTGCTCACCCCCAACTTGGCAGAGACCCTATCGTCCTTCCTGGGCTGGCCTTAGGGGGGACCCCAACAGACACCAGCACCTTGTGCACTGACTGTGAAACTTGTCCCTGGATTAGTGGACACTGCCGGCCTCTCTGACCCCAGGCGTCGTGCTGCTTCTCCTCAGGTGTGGCCTCCCCTGGCACCTGGGCCCACACCCACCTCAGGCAGACATCATTGTCCTGGGTGAAGTCCACATTTCCCAGGCCAGAGTCCGGGTTTCCTTCTCGGTGTCTGACTTTAAATCTCAGAGTGCGTTTTGTAGATGGGCAGACAGGGCAGGCTCTGCACAGACCTGGGGGCAGAGGCCAACTTGCTGCCCTGTGCTTGCACCATGTACAGAGCAGCAACACCCACAGGCTGCTGGGCCTGGCCCTGAGCCCAAGCACTGAGTGGTCTGAGACCATGTTACAGACTGTCCATTGTGCACGTGTGTGCCCGTGCATGAGTGTGCACACGAGTGTGAGTGTATGTGTGCTTGTGCCCACACATGCTGCCCTGTGTCCCTCCACTTCCCACCCTCCCCCTTGCACACCTTCTACACTACAGTTTAAGATGTTGCCTCGTATTGTACATTTTAGGGAAAGCCTGGGGTGTAAATCAGTGTAAACTTGGAGGAGAGATTTTTCTATCATGTAGACTAGGTATTTTTTATAGATTGAAGGTTGATCAATTTTTTAATGCTTTGCAGAGAGAAAACTATCTGTATACACATGAAATTATATATATATATCTCAATACTGGAGCCCTGCCTTTCTGTGCCCAGGTCCCAGCCCTGTGACATGGGCTTATGGCCTGTCCCTGCTGACTGCCCCGCAGTGCTGTCTCCGGGAGACACTGGGAAACATGCCGATCACCACCTTGCTCATGGCACCTGCTTCAGCGAGAAGCGGCTCTTCCTCCAGAGCATGGGAGGATGGGAGGCCAGCAGGTCCTGTACTTTGTGTTGACCACCACAAATTAAAGCTGTTACTGCACGCGCGCGTGACACACACACACACACACACACACACACACACACACAAAAGAATGTAAGAGCCAAAGGAAGAGTAGAACTTACAACGTGTTCCTCCAGACACAAAATGGCCTGGATATCCATGACCTCACAACGCCTGATACCTACATAAGACCATCATAATAGGAGGAAAAGATGATGACATCAAACTGAAAAGAGAGACTGATTGAGAGGGGGAGGGGATATGATGGAGAGTGAAGTTTCAAAGGGGAAAGTGGGGGGAGGGAGGGAAGTACCATGGGATATTGTCTACAATTAAAGAAGTTGTCAATAAAAAAGGAAAAAAAAATTCTAAGTTGCTGTTGAGGAACAAGACAGACAAGAAAGTAGTGCATCAATACTGCAGGGCCCCATTGCTGTTTTTTTTTCCTTAGAAATTTTTTTATTCACAATTTCTATACTTACATACAAAAAACGTATATTTCCCTCCCCTCCCCCCATTCCCCTTTAGAACTCCAATATCCATCATATCCCCTCCCTCCATTAGTCTCTCTTTTAATTTGATGACATCATCTTTTTCTTTTATTATGAGGGTCTTGCGAAGGTATTGCTAGGCACTGCAAGGTCATGGATCGAGGCCAATTTCTGTCTGGGCAGTTGCATTGTAAGGAGTCACACCCTTCCTTTGGCTCTTCCATTCTATCCGCCCCCTCTTCAGCAATGGTCCCTGAGCCTTGAGGGTGTGACAGAGATGTTTCAGTGCTGGGCACTCCTCCATCCCTTATTCTCAGCATTATGTTGCCTTTTGGGTCACCCCAGTGGTCATCGCCATCTGAAAAGAGAAGCTTCTCTAACCAGAAGTGAGAGTAGCATTAATATGTGAATATGAACATTAAGCATAGTACTTTCAGGGCAGCTTGGTGGGAATAATATATACATTTAATGAGATAAGAGCAGGCTTTATACCCCTAAGGCTCATGACCTCACCTGCCATAGACTTTTGCTTAGGTTCTTCAGTACCAGGTATGTATTCCCTCCTGTAGAGAGGGCCTTCAGTCCAATTATGGAGCAGTTGGTTACCCCAAGGGCAGACATGCCACTATTGCACCTGTTCAGTCATTGGGCCTGTATGGCCAAACTTGAATATTCAGTGTCCAGTGTTTTCACTGCTGATGACTTCTGTCTCCCACAGGGCTACATGCAGTGCAGCTTTTTCTAGCTTTCAGTTGTCTGGTCTACAGGGAGAAGGTTTTCTGCTCAGCTTGCTTTCTCAGTGACCTTGCCTCTCAGGCAAGAGATGTCTTCAGCAATAGGATCTTATCATCTATTTCTCAAGGGCAACCAAGGGCTTTGGCAATAGCCTTTAGTGTTTTGGAGGCTACTGGGACCTCCTTGGCCAACAACTCACTGGAAGGTATCCTATCCCACACACTGAAATTTTTCTAGTAACAGTCTACAGCTTCTAGATGTGCCATTATTCAAAAAAGTAGGTTTACATAAATCTTATTCACACTATCTTGAATTTTGATTGACCCTCCCCTGCCCTTCTTTTACACATTCTTTTCCCATGGCCTTGCTTCCCCTCCCTATAATCTGTTCTTCTACTTACATATGTGCAATACCATACACTTAAATCCTTCCCTCTCCTGCCTCCTTTATAGCCTTTTACCAGCTTACTGGTTTCTGGTACCTATTTTTGGTTCCAGTTCACACACGTCTATACATTTGTAGTTAGGATCCACATATGAGAGAGAACATGTGACATTTGGCTTTCTGAGCCTGGGTTACCTCACTTAATATAATCTTTTCCAGATCCATCCATTTCCCTGCAAATTTCTCTTTTGAGCAGCACATGTCTTCTGGACCTCCAGTGCAGAGCCATCATGAAAACCCTGGAGCAATCCACTCTCAAGGGAACCTGGTTGGAGGCCCTGCCTTCTTTCCTCTTCATACCTCAAGTGTTTTGTGAACAAAAAACTGAAAGCCATATCCAGGTTTGAACTGTCTTGCATCCCAATGGATAAGGGTGGGGCAAGGGTGACTCAGTGGGCTTTTCCCATCTCTGTCCAGTGGTGGGGGTGAAGTAACAGAGTGCTCCTCTTTCCAGAAAGCTCTCAGCCACTACTGTTTCCAAAACTACTGAAAGAGACTGTCAAGAGAAGACAGATTCTCAAACCAGATGGCAACAACAGCAGCAATCATGATTATGGTGGGATGACACACCACTGGCTTCTAGAAGCACTGTGAAGGGCAAAGTGTGGCTCTGCAGAGAAAGTGCCTCTTCTGCAGAGGCCGGCTCAAGCTATGGGCTATTCCTCTGTCCATTCTTGGCACCAATCTCCCTGCCCTGCTTATCCTCTCAGAGAGAAAGTCACATCTCAAGGCTTTCCTGATAAATTGTCACCAACATCCCCTCCCTTCCATTAGGCTGAGTCAGGGAAACAGCCCAGGATCACCACATCCTACTGTTACCCCCTCAACATCTTCATCTTCCCAAATTCCCCTTCATCCCCTCAGGTTTCTGTCACTGATGTAGTGACCCATCATTGGAGAAAGGAAAACACCAATTCCCGGGGGGGAGTTCTCAATGTCGCAGGCATCAGAGCTTTCCACCCTCTCAGGCATAAGAGTCTCATTGAAGCCATTTAGACTGGCAATCAGGAACTAGAAAGTCCTACCTAGCACCAATCAAAATGCAACCTCACATGCCATGCTAAGGCTTTCCTTTTCTCTCATCTGCACCTGTGCTATAGGCCAAGAGCTCAGAACCTGGGCTGTGCCTTCACCTCCCCATTCTTGCCTTCTCAAAGGTCATAACACAGGCGAACACGTGATGGGAGGGAACACTGGTATTCACTGTCATTCTCCTTCACTGATACTGCCCTCAGTGTGATGACTGTCCCACCTTAGGGGGCATGAAGGCATTGAGGTAATCCCATGGGATCCTCCATGTTATGTATTTCCTGAGCAAAAGGGACAAATCCCACAGCTTTCTGTACCCTCCCTAACCTCACCTCCTGCTCCTTCACACACTCCATAATTGGTGATAGTTTTCCTTTGCCTCTGGCCTTCTTTGTCTGAACCTGGCCACTTTTGCTTCATAACATCCATATGGTCTGAAGAAATTGACCAGTCCTTACCATGCCAAGTAGACACGTGGACAGCCATGCAGACCTGACATCACAGGCTGTTCCCACTAGCAGCCACATTAAAAATTACCTCTAAGGCTGGGGAGGTGGCTCACCATGTAAAGGGCTTGCCTGAGTTTGGATTCTCAGCACTCACATAAAAGGCAGGCCACGGTAGTGTGTGCCTTTAATACCAGCTTGGGGGGAGGGGGGAGGAGCAGAGACAGGAGGATCCCTAGAACTTGATGGCTAGCCCTGACGTCTTGGGCCAGCCATACTGGTGAGTCCTGAGGTCAGTGAGAGACTCTACCTAAAAAAAAAAAAAAAAAAAAAAAAAAAAAAAAAGCAAGGTGCAGTTGCCCAACACCAGTGTGAGAGTGTGAGCCTGGAAGCTGCAGGGAAGGCTTCTTCTCCCCCCTCACAGAGCAGCCCTGCAAACTTAGAAAAATCTGAAGAGCTGAGCTCCTCAAGAACACTCCAGGCAGCATTTCACAACCTCATCTCCCTCACCGGGAACACCTAGGCAGTTCAGGAAGCCAAAGGCTACCATTTACCTCTCCCCACTCCCAGCACCCAGACCCACTGATCCTAACCCCAGCCCAATCTTGTTAGCTGAACCAAGGAGGAAATCATTTCCTCAACTCAGCATGGATGAGTGTTGTGCTCACCTCTGGTCAGGGAAGCTTCTTTCTGACGGTGCTGAGGACGACTCAGACCCCAACTCATCAACTGGCTGAGAATAAAGGACTGCTGAGTGCTCAGCAATAAATGAAGCAGCTCCATCAAACTCACCAAGGCTTAAGAAGAAGGGTAGTAGAGGGGGCAGAAACATCTCTATCACACCCTCCAAGGCTCAGGGTCCATTGTCGAAGAGGTGGCAGAAACAATTTAAGAGCCAAAGGAAGGGTACCACTCCTTACAATGCAACTGTCCAGATGAAAATTGGCCTCGAAATCCATGACCTCGCAGTGCCTAGCAATACCTTCACAAGACCCTCATAATAGGAGAGAAAGATGATGACAACAAAGTAAAAGAGAGAGGGAGGAGATATGATGGAGAGCATAGTTGTGAAGGGGAAAGGGAGAGGGGAGGGAAATATCATGTTTATTGTCTGTAAGTATAGAAGTTGTCAATAAAAAAAAAAACAATTAAAAAAAAAAGAATGTAAGAGCCAGAGGATGGAGAGGAGTATTCTGGAATGCGGTTTTGTGGACATGAAGTGGAAGTTGCATCTTTGACTTCAAAGTGGCTGTCATTACCTGCATAAGATGTGCACGATATTGGGCCCATCACCATTTTGTCATGGATTATGATGGAGGAGGGTGAAAAATAAAATAAAATGATGGACATCAAGGTAGGAGAGACACTAGTTGTGAAGAAGAAAGAGTTCAGTGGGAGATAAGGGTGAGAGTCAAAAGAAGGTAACTGGAGGGGATTAGGTTCAAAGTCTTTCATGTACATGTATAAAAACTGTCAAAAAATAAGGTAGATAGTGATAGAGGAAGACAGCCAATTGTTGCCCTCTGTCATCCATGTGCATGCACACACAGGAGCACCAACACACACACACACACACACACACACACACACACCAATTCCATGCTCACAATGCCTGAAATTCCTCCACATACCTTACTATACACTGGCACCACTCTCAGAGCACAATTACTGTTTCAACTGCTCTGAAAATACGAGACCCAAGAAAGGGCTACCCAGCTCACTTCCCTCTGGATGTAAGAAAGGTAGAATATCTGCTCCCTCTTCCCAAGGGAAGGGAAAGCAAATGCCCCACTTCTTTCACTAGGTAGACAGCATACCAATAAATGCTAGCAAGGACCTCCAATCTACAATAGTAAGCTGGTGTGGGTGGGGGAGATGGTTCAGTAGTTAAAGGCACTGGCTGCACAAGCCTGACAACCTGTGTTCAGCTCCCCAGCACCCACGTACAGCTGGTATATCCATCTATAATCCGAACATTCCTATGTCAATAGGAGACAGTGAGAAGACCCCTGAAGCTGGCAGGGCAGCTAGTCTGGCCTTCCCAGTGGCAAAACAAGAAAGAGCATGTCCTGAAGTAGAAGGAAAGACTCAACACCCACAGTTGTCCTCTCTGACCTCTACATACATACCATGGCACATGTTTGCCCCTATTCCCATCATATAAACATACACACAAAAAAAATAAATAAATAAATGTAAACTAAGGCCTGGCATGGTGGCACCCACCTTTAATCCCAGCACTAGGGAGGCTGAGATAGGAGGATTGCTTTGTGTTTGAGGCCAGCCTGAGAGTACATAGTGAATTCCAGGTCATTCTGGGCTGGAGCAAGACCGTACCTTGAAAAATAAATAAATAAAATAAGTAAACTAAGGATGTCATGCAGAAGAGGGGAGCAGGCACTGAGAAATTTAGGATGTCCTGCCTCTGTGTCAGACTAACTAACACTGGCAGCTGCCTGGTGAGCTGCTCAGAAGGTGGTCGTGTTGTTTTCATCCATGTGGCCTCTGCAAAGAATCTGAAACAATAGGGAAAGCTTTGTATATGATCCTGCTACATATCTGAATATTCCCAGTTCTTCAAAGCCCAGTGCCAGCCCATGACCCCCTACGAAGCCTTTGTGCTCTAGCCATTCTGGCTCTCGCCAAGACATCCTTTTCTGGAACATCCGATGCACTTAATGTCAGCACAACACATTCTGATGAGCAAACATATTCTGTCTCATGTTGGTCTCTTGTTTCTCTGTGTCAGTCCCAATAGCACAGCAGACTTTTTGAAGCTGGAGACTGCACTTTATACTTATTTTGTATCCCCTGTGGCTTTTACCACTTTGCCGCCAACATGAAGGTGCTCAATGCATATTTGAAGTGAGTTGAATTGAATTTTCAATAAGACAGACACAAGATAGGGAGAACCCTGATGTAGCTAGTGGCGCAGTGCATGAAGCACCGAGAGAGATTGGACATGAAGTTTCTTTCTGAAACTCAGGTGCTCCAGAACTGAAGAGGGACTTTGTGAAGACACACTGCTTTTACTTGGAGGTGAATAATGTTATTCATAGGCTTCTTAGGATACAGACCGGGACTTAGGAGCTAGTGAGTCCTTGTGCAAAGGCAGCCTTGGGCACGAAGGCTGTGAGAGAAGAATGAAGGAGAGAGTGAACATGTGGCTCCTTCTTCACTTCTACCAAGGATGCCCCGTGACTAACAAAGAAACACTGTGGAACCATATGCTTCTCTTTTCCTCCCCTTCTCCTGTCCTGTCCTCTTCTCTCCTTTCCTCTCCTCTCCTCTCCTCTCTTCTTTTCTGCTCTCGTGTATCCCAAGGGATAAGGGTGGGACACAAAGGACCATGCTCAGACAGCACCTCAGGGAGCCAAGTGACAAGCTGTACATTAACAATACAGACTGAATTTCTCCCTCAGTTTCCCTCTTCTCTTACTTTTGTACTCCCTTACCAGTGAGGAATTGTGTGTGTACACACACACACAGCAGGATTTAAACCCAAGAACTGTGTAAGCCAAAGGTAATACCACAGAGCCACACCTCTAGACCTGGATATTTTTGAATAATATTATAATACTAATATAATATATTTTAATAACATAATAGCGTTGTAATATAATATATAATAAATATAATACTGCTATATGCTGTTCATCCCCAGAAAGTGGAACTTGTGTATCTAACTGTAGGTCATTGCTATGGTTAAGGTATGAGTTTTTCCACCAAGGGCTTATGTGTAGAAGTACTGGTACCTGTGTGATAGTATGATAGTATTAGAAGGTGGGGCTTAGGGTAAGGTAATTAGGTCAGTATGGGTGCTGCCTTTGGAAAGAATTAATATAGTTCTTGTGGGACCCCAATTATCTCTGGTTAATCGTGCCAATTTGATTGGATCTAGTATCCCCTTGGAGAAGTTCCCAGGTTAGGCTGAGGTGGTAAGACCCACCCTCACTGTGGAAGCACCGTCTCATGGCTGGGGTCCTTAACTGCATGTAAAGGAGAAACGGAACCTGAGCATTAGCATTTCCCTCTCTCTGTTTCCAGACTGAGGATGCAATGTACCCAGTTGCCTCCTGCCCTTGCCACCACACCTTCCCCAGCACAATGGTTTGTACACCCTTGATCGATGAGCCCAAAGAAACCCTTCCCCCATCAAGTCCCTTCTTGTCAGATATTTGGTCCCAGCGATGAGCAAAGTAAACAATACCCATAGCAAGACTGGCCCTCAATGCTCTGTAGCTTCCTCCTGTCTTGCCACAGGATCCCCATGTCCTGCACAGTCATGCCATGATGCCATCTACCATCAGTGACTTGGCCTAGCAGATGTAGGCACCATGCTCTTGAGATTCCAAAACTGTAAGCTGAATAGACTTGTTTTTTCCTTTACAAACACCAAACTTTGGTATTTTGTTGTAACAATGGATTAATACAAATGACTGTTTTGAATATGTGAAGGAGAGTCCCAAGGTCTTTGAACCTTCCAGCTAATGAGAACAAAAATATTTCCATTAACATCAGTCCCCAAAGTCACATGTCTGTAGCTGCACAGGTGAGAACAGGAACCCAAAGTGAGGGTATCCCTCCTCTGCCTATGTGGTTGAGGGAGCCTCTAACCCCTTCCACTGAATCTGGAAGATGGTTCTAACCTCCTCGTCTGCTGTGGTATTTGCTCCTCAGTTCTTCCGTGACCTATGAAAATACAGCACCTACATTAACCTCAACCTGTTAGAACCGGATGTCCCCTTCCTACTCCCAACCAGGCTTCTTCATCTGACTCTCCTCTCAGACTACTTCCAGAAGCTCCATGATTAAGTGGTAATAAAAGCATGGGACAGGAGTGAAATTAGTGTTAGAAGCAGCTGTGAGTCATTTATGCTTAATCAATCATTCTTAGGAGGCAAAAGACATGCAGTCAAAGAGAAGGCATTAGGAGCCTTCTCAGTCCATTGGGTCTGCTATAACAAAACACTTCAGGTTGGGTGGCTTATACAAAAAAACAGAAATTCATTTCCCACAGTTCTAGAAGTATCAGTAGACATTTGATAAAAACCTGCTTCCTGGATGGTTGTGTTTTCACTTTGTCTCTACAGTGTAAAAGAGTTAAGAGGTCTCTGACTGTTTCTCTCTCTCTCTCTCTCTCTCTCTCTCTCTCTCTCTCCCCCTCTCCCTTGCAATTTGTGTGTATGGTGTGTACTATGTGAACATGTGTCTATGTGTGTGGATGCACATGTATGTGCCCATGACTGTACATGTGGAAGATAGAGGTTGACATCGGTTGTCTTCCTCAATTACTTTCCACCTTATTATTTTTAGTATTCATAATAAATAAATATTTGAGAGAGAAAATGAGAACCAGGGGCTCCTGTAAACAGTCTCCAGACACATGCACCACTTTGTGTGTCTGGTTTATGTGGGTAATGGAGAACAGAACTGGGCCAGCAGGCTTTGGAACTAAGTGCCTTTAGCAGCTGAGCCATCTCTCCAGCTGCATATTATTTTTTGAGGTACGTTCTATCATTAAAACTGGGACTTACCAATTAGGCCAGCAAAGCTTAGGAATTCTATTTTCACCTTCCCAGTGTCTGGATTTCAGGCACACACCACTGTGCCCACCTTTTATACAAGGGCTTGGAACTCAAACTCAGGTCCTCATCCTTGCACAGCAAGCATTTTGCCCACTGAATCATCTCCTCCGCTCCTTGTACCTCTTTTATAAGGGCACTAAGCCCATTCATAGGGATTCAGTCCTCATGACTCAATCACTTCCCAAAGTCCCCACCTTCAACTACCATCACTTTGGGCATCAGGATTTAAATTTAAAAGTGGGAGTCAGGGCTATAGATATGCTAAGTGGTTAAAGGCACTTGCTTGCAAAGCCTCATAGCCAGGGTTTGATCCCCACTACCCATGTAACACCAAAGGCACAAAGTGGAGCGTTTGGAGTTCATTTGCAATGGCAGAAGGCCCTGGCACATCCATACTCACTCTCTCTCCTCACTCTCTCTGGCACTCCCCTTCTCTCTTGCTCTCTCTCACTGTATAATAGATATAGACATAGATATCTTTTAAAAAGTTGGAGTCCACAAACATTCAGACCCTAGCAGATGCTCTCCATTTCTGTCATTAGCATCTTCTAAGAGCTGAATTTTCACCTTGATAGAAGAGCCATCTGGGCAAGGATTGTGTCTCTACTTGGTTCCCATGGCTGATGGCACTTTATTCCCCAGGGAAATGATTCTTTCCATGTGACAAGGAGTTGGAGAAAAGGCTGCTGAGCGAAGGGGTCCATACATCCTCCGTAACTCGAATTACGACAATGAATTGCTTCATTACTCACCTTTGCACTGGACATTAATCACACACACACAAAAAAAAAAAAAAACCCTGCAAATCTAGGGAGTCAGCAAGGATGTGCTGTTTCAAGCTGCTCCTTGTGCCAAGTCCATGCATCTGTGATGAAGGATTGGCAGTGCTCCCCCTTCCCATCTGTTTCTCAACCATTACTGGAGGTTTTCTGTAGGAAATTCATGACAGTTGCTGAGAAGAGCTGGGCGCTTGGGAAAATGTCCTGAATACACTGATGAAGACTACCTTTCCACAAAGGACACCAGAACCATCTCTGGGACTTCAAAGTTGCCATGTGTCCCACCTATGTGTCCCATGCTCAAATTTGCCAACCCACTGAAAACCTATTCTATTAAAAAGCATTCATTCTCAGAAAGAATACATAAAAGGTTTTCCACCTAGGGCTAAGCAACTGCTGCACAATATGCAAACCTGAGTTTGAATTCCCTAATACACACATAAACTGTCAGGCATGGTGATACATACCTGAGTCACAGCACTTGGGAGGCAAGGACAGAGAATCTTTAGAGCTTACTAGCTGGCTAGTCTAGCTGAATCTGAGCTCTAGGTTCAGCTTAATGCCCTGTCCCAAAGAATAAAGTGGAGGGATTGAGAGATGGCTTAGCGGTGAAGGTGCATGCCTGCAAAGCCTAAGGACTCAGGTTCAATTCTCCAGGTCCCACTTAGGCCAGAAGCACACGGTGGCACATGTGTCTGGAGTTTGTTTGCAGTGGCTGAAAGCCCTGGTGCACCCATTCTTACTTGCTCTCTCTCTCTCTCTCTCTCTCTCTCTCTGACTCTAATAATTAAATAAAAATAAAATCTTTAAAAATATTTTTAAAAGACGGGCTGGAGAGATGGCTTAGCGGTTAAGGCACCTGCCTCCTAAACCTAAGAATGCCAGTTCCAATCTCCAGGTCCCACATTTAGCCAGATGCAAAGTGACGCAAGGGTGCAATGCCGCACTTGCCCACAAGGGGCCCACACATCTGGATTTTGTTCACAGCAGCTGAAAGGCTGCTGGCGCACCCATTCTCTATCTGTCTTCCTCTCCCTCTCTGTCTGTCTCTCTCTGTGTCTCGCTCCAAAAATAAAAATAAATATAAAAAATTTAAAATATATATTTTAAAAAGAATAAAGTGGAAAGCAATTGAGGAAGGAAGACACTAATGTTAACCTCTGTCCCCACACACATGTACACATATGTACATTCACCTATGCACATGTCTACATACAAACATGTGAGTGCACATATAGGTATTCACCTGATAACCAGAAACTGATAACATATTAAGGCAAGAATCAAGTTGTCAAAAGATCTCTTCTCACTTTTCTTTATGTATGATTTAACCAAATACATAATAATTTTTTCCCACTAGCTTATGGGAGACAGGCTTAAATTGGAATCTAAGTTAGGTTACCAGAAATAAATAATTATGATGTGGCATGAACAACTGAGTCTAAGATTAGGATGAGCCTTTTGTGACTTCCTAAAGTGATTGCCAACCCAGTTGTTCCATAGTTCTGGGGTCTTGCCAAGGCCAGGAACAAGGTGGGATATGAAGTTAATCACAAGTCACCTGCCACACAGGCTCCACAGCTAGTACTGGCCTCGTCACGGTTTCTTCACCACCAGCGGACCCCAGTGGCTGCCTCTGGCTGCTCTTTCCATACTCATTTCTTTCTGGGTACTTTCCTTCTTTGAGGGGAGAATGTGGCTGTCAAGATAATCAGTGGGTATAAACTTTTGCTGTGCAGGTATGAGGGTCTGAATTTGATCCCCAAACAGCACATAAAACTGATAGGTATGGCTGCACACACTTATAACCCCAGCACTGGTGAAGGTGGGAACTCCAGGGGATCCCTGGTCAACAAGGGTAACAACAACAACAACAAAAATGGGAATTCAAGGTACAGTGAGAGACTTTATCTCAAGGAAATAAGTTAGATGAGCAATAGAGAACATACAATGCTTTCCTCTGGTCATTGCATGTATGTGCACAGAGCATACACATGTAGAAATCATACATAAACACATGCCAGAACTTCGTTAATTCACAATCCAATGTGTCATCCCTCTCCTTTAAAATGTTGTCCATCAGCCTGGTCAATTGCTTAAATGGAGAGAAAGGAAAGAATTTTTTAAATTATTAATTATGGCAAGTATCTATAGAAAGAAAAACTAGGGAAAAGATGGTATGGTACTTTAACTTTTGAATCTACATGATCCTTGACTTAATTTTGAACTCAAAAAAAAGAGAGAATGAAAGATGACATTTGTAAGAATTTAAAACTTCCATTTCTCTCTATGACAATATTCAAGTAAATATTCTATTCTTTTTCTGAAGCTTGACTGCAGGATTGCTTAGGGAATATATATCCAGGAGAAGTAAGACAAACCTACAAGCTTGCTAGAAAATCACAGGCTGTCTTCTAGAAACTTCATGTTGAGATATGGCTTTTAGAAAGGATAGCAATCCCTTCTTTTCATTATCACCGTAAAAGAATGTGAATTTCAGAATGCCATTTATTGTTAATCTCCTTCTCCACAGAGACCTTGTTTCAAAAGCCCCAGTGACACAGTTGAATACCACTGTCATGATGAGGGGCACACCCTAAGAAATAGGCATTAATAGGCTGGGTGTGGTGGCACACACCTTTAATACCAACACTCAGGAGGCAGAGGTAGGTTTGTCATGTTTGAGGCCACCCAGAGACTACATAGTGAATTCCAGGTCAGCCTAGGCTAGAGTGAGACCCTACCTCAAAAAAAAAAAAAAAAAAAAAAGTCAGGCTGGAGAGATGGCTTAGTGGTTAAAGCGTTTGCCTGCAAAGCCAAAGGATCCCGGTTCATTTCTCTAGGACTCACAAGTCAGGTGCATAAGGGGGGGGCATGCCTCTGGAGTTCATTTGCAGTGGCTCTCATTCTCAATCTCTCTCTCTCTCTCTCTTTCCCTCTTTCTCTCTCTCAGATAAATAAATAAATAAAAAATATTTTTAAAAATATTCATTAATATACCTATTCATTCCTTCCAATAGATATTCTAATCATGATCATATTATAATTTTTAAAATGCAGTCATTTAGTTTTCTATGCTAAGTTGAGGTTTCAGGGTGAATAGCTACATTTCACTCCATCTCCCACTCCAAGACTTCACTGTCAAGGAACTTCTGCTGCTTTGCCATCAAACCCTACAACTCCCTCCAACCCTGAAATATGGTTACCATTAGGAAATGAGAGAAGAGATTGAGAATGAGGAGACAGAGTGTGGGAGAAGAGAGAGATGATATGGAGGTGAGAGATTTCTTCTCTTCCAGTTGCTGGAGGACCTAGTGTGACAGGATCCTGTCTGGGGTTCTTGGCACCCTTAGGGAAGACTCTGTTTGAACAGAAGAGCTTTATTGGTGTGGTCCTCTGCACAGAAAATAAGGACCCATTAGAAACACCTTTACTGTCCTTGTCTTCCATTCTGAACCCCACACTTTAGAAGGAGGCACTGAAAACTGAACAATTCCAAAGAGAGATGACCATGCTCAGAGACTACCCATGGAATGAATGATGAAAGGCGAGCCCGAAAAACAGAAAACAGAGCAATTAATTCTGTAAAAAAAAAAAAAAAAAAAAAAAAAAAAAAAACCTGCAATGGACTGCCGACTGCCAAGTAAAAGACTGATTGCAGATTCCAGGGAATTTGGGACATCAGAAGATACTTTTTGGCTCATTGGTAGGAAAGATATTCTCATTATTCTAGATGGTCAACAATGGAATGGATCATATACTTCTAGAGTCGTTGAAACCTTAAAATTACTTTTTTTTTTTTTTTTTTTTTTTTTTTGGTTTTTCGAGGTAGGGTCTAGGGTCTCACTCTAGCCCAGGCTGACCTGGAATTCACTATGTAGTCTCAGGCTGGCCTCAAACATGGCAAACCTACCTCTGCCTCCCAAGTGCTGGGATTAAAGGCGTGCGCCACCACGCCTGGCTTTTTTTTTTTTTTTTTTTGAGGTAAAGTGTCATCTATGCAAGATGGCCTCAAACTTCCTATGTAGTGGAGAGTGGCCTTAAACTTCTAATCCTCCCACCCCCACTTCCTGAGCACTTGAGACTCAGTGTACAAATATAGGTATGAATGTGGGGATAGGCACGAAACTTGAAAGAGGAGGAAAGGAGGTCTCAAGGAAGTGGGGAGGTAGCCATGGAACACATGTGAAAAGAAAATGAAAACAAAGCTAATATGGGTAGAAGGGTAAGGGGGCAGAGGTCTGGGGTCGGGTACCCAGAGGAAAGAGGATAACCAAAACTAATTATGTTTGAAAATGCCATAATGAAACCTAATAGTTTGAATGCCAATGAGCAAGAATCAAAACAAAATGGGGAGATGACTCAGGGAAAAAAAAAAAAAAAAACACTTGCTGCACAAACCTAACGACCGTGTTCAGAACCCAGGTGAAGCCCCCAGGTGATGGGGACATCCGTAGTCCCAGCATGCCTACTGAGAGGAGAGAGGTGGACCCAGGAGAGTCAGCAAAACAGACTCTGCCTCAAAATAAGGTGAAAGGCAAAAGGCAACACACATGGTTGCCCTCTGACTTCCACATACATCATGGCACACACTCACCCATATTCACAAACATGCGTACAGTTAAATTAAATACAAACATTAATATAGGAACCATCATATGAATTAACCATGTTAAATAGGTTGTTGTTATGGAGGGAGGGAGTTCTAAAATGGGCAATACACAAGCCTGGGCCTGTTGCAGGATGCTCTGCAGAGTCATGATGTGAATTTGAAACAAAATACATCACTCTGACTCTCTGAACATCCGTTTCTCTATCAGTGCAGTAGATATGGTCTGTAAGAAGAAAACCCCTAGCCCTTGAGTACTCCCCTGAAGACAGCACAGGTCCTCAGCACCCACAGAAACAAGGACAGTGTCCCTCCCACCAATGCTCTCACTTGTTTTCCTTTGCAAACATTTTCTCTGCTTACATCTTTCTTCTCAGAATCTTCCATCCATTGCTTTCAGTTCTCTGCTGCAACAAAAGAAGTCTGGAAAACTCCATTATGGAAAATCATTAGAAACTTTAATATGTTCCACCTTAAAGTCAAGTAAAAAAATCACATTTATATGTGTGTGCGGTATGTGCACATGTAGTGTTTGCATGTGGTGTATGTATGAAATCTGCACACTCGTGGGATGGCATGTGTATGCATGGACATGTGTGTGCCCACGAGTGTAGTGTCCAGAGGTCAATGATACTCTCCGTCAATTTCTTGAGACAGGATCAGCCACTGAACCTCAAGCTCGCTGATTTAACTAGACTAGCTAGCCAGTGAGCTGTCGGATTCTCCTGTGTCCACCTGCACAGTTCTAGGATTACAGGTGCTTGCTACTGTGTCTGGATGTACACGGTTGTGGGGATCTGAACTCAGGTCCTCATGCATGCATGGCAAGCATTTTACCCACTGAGCCCCGTTGCCAGCCCCGTTACAACTTTAAAAAGACACATCGCTGGACAAAGTCAGGGTTGAACCCAGTGCCTGAGGTTGAGGACTGTGTGCACTCCGATGGAAGGCTTTATACTTGGGCTGAAACCTTTCTGACATACCTCAAAGAAGCAGGAGGCTTCAAATTTTGTAAATGTTGAACTTAGAGGTTTTTTTTTTTTTCTCCTTCCACTGAAAGGGCTTGGCTGCAAATTGAAGGATGATTGAACAGAGCCGGCAGCAGGCCTCGCCCCCTAAGAAATGCAGCTGCCACAGGCAGCTGGAGAAATGAGATTTTTCCAGCCTGTTTGGCCACCACTGTTATCATCTAAGATATCACTTACATCAAATACATTCTCTCTTAAAACAATAATCAATATTAGACACCTGCCACCTTCCCGTGCTGAGAGCTGCTCGTGGATGAAATGTGGAGGCAAAAGCCTTCTGGGCTTGTTTCACCCCCTGCAAGGGCCAACTGCAGGGGCCTGGGTGAGGGGAAAGAAAGAGATGGCCATGAACTGGGAAGTACTTGTGATCCAAGTTGGGATCCATTCTTTCTCCTCTCCCTGAGCCCCTGGTGCATGCAAGCATGTGTGTATGTGGGGAGGGATTGTTAGCATAATATGAAAATTATGCTCAGAGAATTTGCTGGTATTTTGTTACAGATGTTCTGTCTCTCTCTGGTTGAGTTTGTTGTCTTATGAATGATGAACACAGACAGAAAGCCAAGCAAGAAAATGAAAGTAACAGCTCTCTGAGACACAGAGGGGTCCCAAAACTGGGTTGCCAGGACAGAGAACTTATTTAGGGTTTTTAATATGTTGGAGAACAAAGAGAGTAGTTAGACTGGGCTAAAGGAGAGCTCACCAATCTCAAAAAGGCCCTCAATTGGCTCTAGGGTCCTTTTTCTTTCCTTCCCCCTTTTAGACATCATATTGAATGGGAGGAATTTGGTCAGCCCTGTTGCATGAAACCATCTGTATTTCTAGATTTCTCTTTATCCAAGGCAGGCAGTTTGAGTCCCCGGGCCTTCTTCTTCTCAGGCTATTTCAGATTGGAGTCCTGGATCTGTGTCTTGATGATAAGATGTCCTTCCAGGGTGTTCTTATGGGACAGTAGTAGTGTTTGTCAGCACATGTAGATTATTTTTCCTTTGTTTAATCCTGTGGTCCCAACTGCATCAAACTAGGGCTTACCTGTCTCCTAATTCCTGTCAGCCTTAGCAAAGGAACGTTTTGCTGTTGAGACATTTGATAGACCAGGAATGACTACAGAAGAATGGGGTACTGCCCTCCACTTCCATGGCAGCAAATAAAGGTGGGACCCAAGGGAGAAGGGAATGCCAGGTGCTCTGTACTATTATCACTTGTTTTTATTCACAACTATATTTTTCCAATGTATGTCTTTCTGCAGCTCCTCCTCCTCCTCCAGATATTTGTGATTGCCTCCTGGGAAGAACAACCACATCCATCCACTCTGCCGATTTCTGCCATCAAGGGCAGCAGGATTTAATGCAGACCCTTGGCCAATGGAAGCAAATGCTTGTGAGGCAGGAGGGTAGGGTAGAGAGTATGGTTCAAATTTGCATACTAAAGAAACCAGAGAGAAAGACTAGAAGTTGTCCCTCCCCCACAACAAGAACAACATGCATGTACAAAAAAAATGCATGTGCTATACAAATGACCTGACAATGTTCCAGCCTCAGGAACTCCGAGCTCAGGAATTCCACTGAGCTTCTAAACTTTCTTTTTCCAGCTCTGAGCCATTGTCTTCCTTGGAAGTGCACTAGTTCTTAAACTGCCTCTGTTTCTGCCTCTACTACCTGTCCAATATTTTTGTTATTCTAGGACACGAGAACCTGGAAATCCCAGCAGTTGCCCACTAGCCTCCAATATCTGCTTACAACAACTGGAATAAAAAACTAGGTGGGGAGATAAAGGAGATGGGTCAGTTAGTAAATACTTTACACATACACATGAGGATGTGAATTTGGATCTCCAGTACCCACGTACAGTGACAGGCATGGTGCTGCAGACTTATAATCCCATCTCTGGGGAGGTGGACACATGGGACCCCTAAGGCTTTCCAGATGGCTAGTCTAGCCAAATCAGTGAGGTCTAAGTTCCGTGAGAGACTTTGTCTCAATAATAAGATGGAGAGCGGGCTGGAGAGATGGCTTAGCGGTTAAGGCACCTGCCTGCTAAGCCTAAGAACCTGGTTCCAATCTCCAGGTCCCATGTTCAGCCAGATGCAAAGTGATGCAAGGGCGCAATTCCACACTTGCTCACAAGGGGGCAGACACATCTGGATTTCGTTCATAGCAGCTGAGAGACTGCTGGCACGCCCATTCTCTGTCTCCCTCTCCCTCTCTCTCTCTCTCTGTCTCTCTCTCCAAAAATAATAAATAAATAAATAAATAAATAAATAAATAAATAAATAAATAAATAAATAAATAAGATGGACAGCAACTGAGGAAGACACCTAACACTGACCTCTAGCCTTCCTATGAGCATGTATGCATGGACATGTACACACACACACACACACAAAGAATGTGATAGTATCTTTGAACATCAAATATGCGATTATCTGGCCATATGGCCCTTTGAAATTTTCCTAATACTTTTGAACCCTCTCTTTTCTCCTCTGTAAAAGAAAAACAATGTTTTGTGAGGGATGACATCCTACCTAATGGTTAAGCATTTACCATTCCATCCAATCAATTTGTATTGACTCCTGCTGGCATCAGACATTCTTGATGCGTAGGCTATTTTAGTGACAAAAGAATGTTATTTTATGAGTGAAACATCAAATTTGGGGGGGTCATATGTGTATGTTGTGTATGGGCATGTTTGTGTTATGCATACATGACACAATGTGCTCATGGAGTTCCAAGGACAACCTTAGATGCCAGTTCTCACCTTCTAGTATATTTGAGAGAGGGCCTCGTTCTTGTCCCTGCTAGACTAGACTGGCCAGACTAGCTGTCCTGAAAGCTTCCAGGAATTCTCCTTTTCTACCTCCCATCTTGCTGGGGGAGCTCTGGGATTACGCATGCTCTTGCTGCCACATCTAGCATGCCCTCCCTCATATGTGGATCTTAGCATGGAATTTTCAGACTGTATGTAAGTAGGAGTAAGAGTCAGTAGTGGAGGCTGAGAGACCAGATAGGGGCCATGAGGGGGCACGAGGGGCCATGGCTGTTAGAGCAGTGGAACTGTCATCCATTCTGATGCCCCAGGAGCAAACGGAAAGCGCCCTCACCCTCTGGAGGCTCACTGCAGGAACTGACAGGAACAGATTCATAGAAGAAAAAGCATATACATGCTTTCCATTTAGATAACCACAGTAGAAAGTCTTCCTGCAGGATTTAGGTCCCTAGCCATGGGCTTTTGGCAAGCCTTACTAATGTAAGCATGAAATCACTCCTGTGGAGTCCAATCAGAAAGCAGCTAGTCACTCCCACAACAGCCACGCCACTGTTACACCAGAGGGCATATCTTGTTAGGCAGGTTAATTGTGGAATACACAGGATCCACATCTGGGTTGGACTGTTGATACTCTTCTCCCCCAGTGCTTGCATAACAACTTCTGTTATGAAGAAAGCTGGCTGCCCGGAAGGAAGCCTCCAGTTCAGTTCCAGTTTAATTCCTCCACATCCTGTGACTGAAACATGTACTACTGTCTTCCACAGTAGAGACGTGCCATCTAGTTTTGGTGGGAAGCCAAGGGCAACCACAATAGCCTGTATTGTTTTAGGGACATCTGTGGCCTCCCTGACCAACAACTCACACGGAGGTATCTCAACCCTGGCACTCAAATTCACAGTCAATAACCTATGGCTTCTGAGAGCCACTTTATCACATTGGGTTGGAAAAAAAATAGAAAGACATGAAATTAAAATTGGGATTAGTGAGGAAGAAGAATGTGAGTGGGAGGGGAAGGAAGATAAGATAAGATAGTTGGGGGAGGATAAGAACAAAATACAATATAATACATGTATGAAATTGTCAAAAGAATGGAAAAATAAATGTTTAGTTAAAAGGATGTAAGGAGGAGCGCTGCGGAACACGCTTCCGCACATGACTGCGCTCATGACCTCAGAGCTGCTCTTCTCGGCAGAGCACTGGGCACATCCACATGTCATAACAGAGGATGGGGGAGTTAAACACAAGAAAAAGAAAGACATCAAAGGGCTGGAGAGATGGCTTAATGGTTAAGGTGCTTGCCTGCAAAGCCAAAGACCCAGGTTCGATTCCCCAGGATCCATGTAAGCCAGATGCACAAGGGGACACATGTGTCTGGAGTTCATTTTCAGTGGCTGGAGGCCCTGGTGCGCTCATTCTCTCTGTGTGTCTGCCTTTCTCCCTCTCTCTCTCTATCTCTCAAACAAATAAAGTAAAATAAAGTTTAAAAAAAAGACATCAAAATAGGGCTGGAGAGATGGCTTAGCTGTTAAGGCACATGCCTGTGAAGCCTAAGGACCCAAGTTCAATTCTCCAGGTTCCACATAAGCCAGATGCACATGGTGGCACATGTGTCTGGAGTTCATCTGCAGAAACTAGAGGCAGTGGCACCCCCATTCTCACTCTCTTTCTCTCTTCCCCATTCCTCTCTCTGTCTCTAATAAATAAATAAATAAATAAAAATAAATCTTTAAGAAAAGACATCAAAATAGAAGAGGAACTAGCTGGAAGGAAGGAAAAGGAGCTTGGCAGGACTATGGGAGAGGTAGGGACAAATAAAATAATGGAAGGCAATTACAATCTAAACACATTATGTAGATGGGTGGAAATTGTCAATAAAAAGTAAGTATACAAGCTGTATCTAGAAAGTTATATGGTGAATAAAAAAATTGGGGGCTGGAGAGATGGCTTAGTGGTTAAGGCATTTGCCTGCAAAGCCAAAGGACCTTGTTTCAATTCCCTAGGACCCACGTAAGCCAGATGCACAAGGTGATGCATGCATCTGGAGTTCGTTTGCAGTGGCTGAAGGCACTGGCGCGCCCATTCTCTCTCTCTCTTTCTTTGGAGTCCCCTTACCCTAAGCTGCCTAGTCAATTTCTCTCCTCTTCTTCACTCCCGGGACCATATGCTCAAATGGCAAGCACTTTACTCACTGAGCTATCCCCCTAGCCCTGATAAAAACTTCAGTTTGGATAATTTAGCAAGTATTCCTCTCCCTCCATAAATGGAAGAAAATGACAGCAAATGCAACAGACTTATAAGTGCCATGCTGAAACAGTTTCTGAAGAAACAGAATGTGTACACGAGTGTGTAAAAACGGCACAGCTCTTTCTGAGTGGAGCTGTCAGCCATTCCGATGCCCTAGGAGCAAAGGAAACTCTCTGAAGGCTCACTGCAGTAAACTGACAAGAACAGATGAATAGGAGAAAAGGCGTGTACATTTAATCATGCTGTGAAGGAGGAAAGCCACAGCCTGTGTGTGGTTCTCCCTTACCACCCATAACTCAGAAGTTTTTGCACACTGCTTCTATAAAAGAAAGGGAAAATCAGAAATATAGAAATGTTAAGGAGACTAGGCCATGATTTCAGAGGAACCCAATCACTCCTGTCATAACAATTCTAAAACCAGGGTAGACTTCTTGAAACAAATTACATCGTTTGGTAGAAATAAAAGGTTTTAAGAAGGAGGAGGAGACAGAGAAGAAGAGGAAGAAGCAGTTTGAGGAGATGACTCAGTGGTTAAAGGCACTTGCTTATAAGCCTGCCTTCCAGAGTTTGACAGGTATCCAGTGAAGATGAACACAAAGTGGTGTATGTGTTTGTAATCTCAACATGCCTGCAGCAATGGGAGGCAGATCTGGGAGAATCCGGAAGCTCAGAAGCAGCAGTAACAAGATTTGGAAGGAGAGGAAAAGCACTCTAAGGTTGTCCTCTGACCTCCACACACGCATTGTGGTATGTGCATGCCTGTACATGCACATCATACACACACATCATATATACACATCATATACACATACAAATAGTAATAATAATACATTCAAGTAAAAATAAAAATATATATTTCCTAATAAGAAAAAAATTGAAAAAGATCTCAAAATATTTAAAGAAAGGAATGAGTGTTTGAAATTGTTTTTGTTTCTTTTTGTTTAATTTTTATTTATTTGAGAGAGAGAGAGAGAAAAAAGGCAGATAAAGAGAGAGAAAGAGAATGGGTATACCAGGGCCTCCAGCCACTGCAAACTCCAGACATTTGCCATGATGGGCATCTGGTTTATGTGGGTACTGAGGAATTGAACTTAGGTCTCTAAGCTTCACAGGCAAGTGCCTTAACTGCTAAGCTATCTCTCCAGCCTAGGAACAATATTTTTATTTTTATTTTTATTTATTTATTTGACAGAGAGAAAGAGGTGGCGGGGGGGGGCGGGGGAGAATGAGTGCACCAGGGCTTCCAGCCACTGCAAACGAACTCCAGATGCATGCACCACCTTAGGCATCTGGCTTACCTGGGTACTAGAGAATCGAACCAAGGTCCTTTGACTTTGCAGGCAACTGCCTTAACTGTTAAGCCATCTCTCCAGCCCTAGGAATGAATTTTTTTAAGATGAATTCAGAAGAAAATGTCTGGATTAACTTGTAACCATCTCCTCTTTGGACCTCATCTAGTATGTGACCAAAGAGGGCCATTGCTGAATGCTTTTTCACAAGATACAGTTTTCAAAGACTCAATGATTTTACTTTTTGAAGACCTTTTTGAAGATGTACTTAAAAATATTTTAAGGCTTTATTTGCATATATTAATTATACATAATAATAGGTTTCATGAAGACAATGTATAATATATTCATCCCATCATTACTTTTGTTCCCACCCCCTTTCCAGCTAATCCCCTCCTTCCTCCCAACTACTTCACCTTCTACTTTCATGTCTTTATAAATATATATAAATGTATTTGAATCAGTTCATTTTCAATTTTAAAATCAAATTGTCTTACTTTCTTTGCCATTCTGCCTCTTTGTTATGTTACTTCACTGCATTCATTCTATTTTTGAATAATTTAAGTTAGACTTGACATAAGTTTATCCTTCATTTTTGTTATAGTTTTAAGTCATGTTTCATATTTATACATTTTTGTATTTAAAATAAATTGTGTGTTTTTAAATGTCCTCTTGTGATTTTGAAATCTGAACTTTTTTATATTACATGGTATTGATGATACTTAAGGAGTAAATGAAATACAACTGTACTGCTGGCATCACTGTTCTGCTTTGAAGTTGCAAATTTCATTGCTAAGTGCATTTATGTAGCAAGAATTTTGTGTGATAATATGGAAGAACAATAGAAGCTTGTAGTGTGAATATATGGCTGTGGTGGTTTAAATGTGAATGTATGTCACGCATAGCCTGAGGTCTTTTTGATTAAGCTTGCAATTTAAATCTCCAGCAGCCTGCTGGAGAGTGTGTCACTGGGGGCAGATCTTGAGTTCCAGCCCAGCCCTAAGGTGTGCTCAGAGCCGGGGTACCACTGAATGATAGTGTGTGTTTGCTGCTATTGTCTTCTCTCTCTCTCTCTCTCTCTCTCTCTCTCTCTCTCTCTCTGCTGTGTTGTATGCTGAAATAAACCAGCTTCTGCCACCATGATGGACCTTCCCCTGGATTCTGAAAGCCTTAAAAAAAAACCCTTATATGCTGCTTCTGGTCAGGTGTTTGTCCAGCAGCAGGAAGGTAATTGCAACACTCGTAAATGACGTTTTTCCTCACACTTTCCAAGGTACAGACAATTAGATATGTATCATTTTCCATGTGAGGCTAAAACAGATACATAATTATCCCAAATGTTTTCACATATACCTCCTGCAGTATGCAGGCCTCCACTCTACATCCACTATAAATATCCAATGCTCCGTGTCCACTAAAGGGTTGTTGAAAAGCACCAGGTTGCTCTCTGTTCTTCTCTGCCTCCTTGGTCTTACTTTCAATTATGGAGATGTTGCTAGCATTGGAACAGGTAAGGAGCCCTAAGACATCAAGAGTCATGTTGGTGACGCTTGATGAAATGTTTCGGAAAAGGCATTCTAAAGGCGGTGGAGGAGCAAAGGAAAAAGATGCACAGATAAGCTGTGATCCAGAGACCATAGAGGTTTGGACATTTGCCCAAGACAGTGATTTGGGTGATGGAGCAGAGGAGTCTGAGTTATCTCAAGAGAAAGCACCTAGAAGGAATGTTAGTGACAGGGAGGGAAATGTGGAGGGAGAAATCGGGAGCACATGAAAAAGTAGTGTTCAAATTTTTAACTAATGCAGCTGATTGTTTTTCTCCATTTGTAACAAGTGCAAAATAAAAACAATATTAATAAAATATATATTTATTTTAAAAAATAAAAATAAAAATAAAACAAACCTTTAAATAATAAAAAAAAGAGTAAAAGGAAAAAAAATAAAAATAAATAAATTGGTACATGTTCAATACAAAAAAAAACAATATTAAAACAAACATGTGGCAAACATTACCAAACGCTTTTTACTGCAGGCTTCAGATTCCACTCCCACACACAACGTTAAGTTTAGTAAAGCAATAAGGAAGCAACAACAAAAGAAGTAACTGTGGAAAGATTTGTCTGGAATAAGAAAAAAAAACTAAACACTATTTTTTCCCAAAAATGACTTAGAAAATTCAATGAGACTCACAAGGGAGATGCCCACATCATTTAACAAGTAGAGTTAGAAAATCTGCTTAAATTAATAGAAGGGAGTGGCTTTTAATCAACACATCAAAATCGACTAGGATATTTATTTTCCTTGATCGTTTAAACATTAGTTAATATTTACACTCATGAATTATACATTTATCTATACATAAATATTAGTATAATTCTTGTTATTTTATAGATAGAAATATAAACATCTCAAAATATCATTAGTTCTAAATTTAATCAAATCTGAATTCATGAAAACTAACAGAAATACTAAATGTGGTACTACGTGCTAGGCCTATTTTTGGTGGGAGGGTTCATGTTCCTAGAAGTTCCTAAGGAATCTCGTGCTGGGGGAAAGAAAGGGGTAAGGCTCTGGTGCCAGCGTATGAAGTCTGTGCTCATGTTGAGATTTCACACACTGCTGACAACTTGTCAGACCACCTCGCAGGAGCCTGGGGTTGAGACAGTGGTGATGGGCAGGACCACACTTGGACCAGGGACTGCTTAGTTATGCATAAAGCTCTGGTCCTCTAATTAAACCTGCACCGCATGTCATGACCCTGAAGATGAAGTTTGGAGGGGGGGAGGGGAACACTGGACCTCCAGTTCCGCTTTCCAGTGTGGCCTAGGGCAGAGGCATATGGGGACGTGGTGACAGAGCATCTCTCCAGCTCCACAAACCCAAAGAGCAAATGAATTATGTGGCATCCTGTCCAAAGCATATTCCCATTAGTAGAGTCTGCACTTGGGCAGTTTTTAATAAGCTCCCTGGTGTGTTCATGTTTCTGATTCACAACCTCCAGTGGTAATACTTTCATTAACATTATCCAAGAAGACTGCAAATTGATCACAGGGCAAAGAGAAACACCCAAACACTTTGAGTCACAGGAAACCTGGACAAATGGGTACATTGTCAGAAGGGAAGACATTTGACGATAAGCAGAAAGATTCTTTTTTGAAATTCATTCATTCATTCATTTACCTTTTTGCAAGCAAAGAGAGAAGGGACATGGGAATGGTAGACTTGCCAGGGCTTCTGCACTGCAAATGAACTCTAAATGCATGCACCACTTTTGCATCTGGCTTTACAGGGGTACTGGGGAAACAAACCGAGGCCATCAGGCTTTGCAAGAAAGTACCGTTAGCCACCGAACCATTCTCAAGGCCCAAAACAATTCTTTTAAAGGAAAAAAAAAAAAAAAACTTATTTGCATGAGCAGGGGAGTGATGTTGCCAAGGTCTTTTGGTTCTGCAAATGAATATCTAATCAGCTTCGTGTAGGTGGCTGAAGGATTGAACCCTGACCTGAGGCACTGAGACCCTGGGCATCTCTTTGGCCCCAGAAAGATTCTGTAAAGATAAGAGTGAAAACGCCACTGCTCGTTTAGAGAATAAAACTCAAGAGGTGATTACAAAATTATAGGCCATGCTATTGGAATTGAACCTAACTATACAGAGAATATTGTATTTCTTTACATGTTATAATCAAATTTAATGTATACATGCTGCTCAAATGTAATGTTTATGTTGGGTTTGTTGCTAGCTCATTTTGACGGCTTTGTTTGTTTTTAGAGAGTAATTAGGTAGGGACATTTTATGCGTTTTCTTTGATTTAACTGTTGAGATGGTTTGAAATCCTGCCTGCTCTAAAAATACTGATTTCTGCTCCCACCCCTAAAGGACAGGCCTTCATTACCTATGAGGGAATGTTTGGAGCCTCTCTAAGTCTCAAACCTCCTCCGGTAATTCTAGTGGGCAGCCACAGGTGACAACCCATGAATTCAACCAAACCCAAGAGATCCTGTGGGTTCTATGTAAAGATGACCCAGGAAAAACCCATCCACTCAGTGGCAGAATCACAGCCAGAAATGACTTCTAGAGACCAGCCTTGCAATCCCAAGCTGATAAAGTTATACTGAACATCATAAAAGATTAACCAAATCCTTTGATCTCAAAACTTCTAAAAGAAAAAAAAAAAAAAACAGTCATTTCTCTTTCCCTTTTCCATTTTTCCAAATCAAAGGTTTCAGGAAGATTATCTTTAAGCAGGTCTCAAACAACTCCCACTGAAATTGAAATGTTGGTAGTTTCCAGTAGGATCAGAATGAAACCGATATGAACAAGTGCTCTTGAAGTGTCAGAATTACCTATTGATCCTGCTGTGCCTTAAAATATACTGAGGAATGAAGAGGGAAAGGCATAGACCAATGGGAGGCAGGGACAGTAAACTTCTTTGATATCACTTTTTTTTCTGTGAACCAATTTTGAACAAAAATAGTCCAAAATAATTATTTCATGGGCACTAATGTCTGAGTGTACTGATGAAAGGATAAATTAAAAAATGAATTTTCTGGTGTTTTCTGTAAGATTACTAAAAGAATGATACGGTACCAGTTTGATGGAGAGACTCCAGACAGATTTCTTTTTGAGGAGCTATCTATTACGGAGAAGGCTATTACACCATAGAAAAGCAGAATGGGGTCATGAAGCCAGAGAGGCCCTGGTATCAAAGAACAAAGAGAGGTGCCTACTTTAAGTTTCCAGGGGTGGAAGAAGTTCCATGTCATGTGACCCATCCTGTACTAGGATCCATGGAAGAAAATGAGAAAGGTGCTAGATAGAACCCAAGGTCTTAACTCAGGTGCCTCTGGGGCCCCTACCTCAGGGGGCTGGTCTTGCTTTTCCACCCACCTTTAGACTCTGGGTAGCATCTAACCTCTTTTTTTCTTTAAGAGAACACTTTCTTTTAATTTTATTTATTTATTTAGTTAGTTAGTTAGTTATTTAAGAGAGAGAAAGAGGCAGATAGAAAGAGAGAGAGAGAGAAAGAAGAAATAAATAAATAAATAAATAAATAAATAAAAATAAATAAATAAATAAGGGCAGGCCAGGACCTCTAGCCCCTGCAAACCAAACTCCAGATGCATGAGCCACCTTGAGCATCTGGCTTACATGGTCCAGCATCTGACCTCTTAATGTGAGCACATCTGCGTTCTAACCTTCTCCTTCCCAGACCTCATGGAACAGGATCCATAAACAAGCCACTGGGAAAATCTCACCAAGTCAAGTTAGGCAAAGTGTTAAAGCATGTTAACAGTAAGCTCAATGAGAATGAAGAAGACTCCATTTTCCTCTGTTCTCCAGCCATGAACAACACCCCTAAATCCAACCAGTCACTGTAGAAAATTCCTTCTCCTGACCAGCATGTAAATTGAGAAAGACATGCTAAATGGCTCAAGGGAGACCTAGCCCACGAACTGGGAACACAGTTAGTTCATACACAGGCAATGGCACAGCTCTTCCATCTGTCAGCCAGGAAACAAGAACTTGCCTTTTTACAATGAAGAATCTAGGAAGAATCTAACATGGAGTCTGCTTCTTCTTGTTCTCTTGTTGATTTGAATTTCTACTGGTAATCAAGCATGACATAAAAAGCATTATCTAAAAATGATCCTTGGAGCCTGCTCTGGTCTCTTGGCCAAAGAGCCCATATAAAGCACAGGTTCTCTTTTCTGGATTTTTGGGGTTTTTTTTTGGGGGGGGTGGGTTTCAAGGTAAGGTTTTACTCTAGCCCAGGCTGACCTGGAATTCACTATGTAGTCTCAGGGTGGCCTTGAACTCACAGCAATCCTCCTACCTCTGCCTCCCGAATGCTAGGATGAAAGATGTGTGCCACCACACCCAGCACAGGCTCTCTTTTCTTCAGGGGATTGCCTACACCCAGAATGGGCATTCAACAACAGAAGGAACAAGTTCCTTTAGGCCTCAGAGCACAGCAACTGATGCTTCAAAGCCAGATTCTGTAATACTTCCCCAAACAAGGTCTGGGGCTGGGGCGATGGCTCAGTGGATAAAGCACTTGCTGCATAATTGTGGGTGATATGGTTGCTGTTTGTAACCCCAGGACTCCCTGGGGCAAGGTGGCTAGTGAGACTAGCTGAATAAGAGAACTCAGAGGGAGGACCTGCTTCATTAAATAAAGTGAAGAAGACACCCAACATCTACCTCTAGCCTCCACACATATGTCCACCCAAGAGCACACTCACTTGCACACATGTGCAACCACATGCATACAAACACACATACATGTGTTAACATAACACACGCACATGTATACATGCTTTAAGACGACTGACAGAGAGGGAGCCTCGGTGGTCTCTGATTCGTGTTTACCTTCCTCCTTGAAGCGACTTCCACAGAAACATAACACAAGAGTATCACAAAACTCCCCACATGCCCAGCCAGCCTCTCTGAAATGAGAGAAGGAGCAGAGCTTCTCCCTTTCCCTGCTCGTCCTCATTCTCCCTTTGCTTTCCTTGTCCATTAAGGTCAGCCAACAGCGGGGTGATCTGGGATAGCCTTGCCCGCTAAATCAGGTGGTTAACTGATTTTTTTTTTTCCTGGCTGTCTTTGTTCTTTTCCATGCACGTGCATGGTCATATGGGGACCCTTATATATGACATATATTTAACATAGTCATATGGGTGTCCTTTTTCAGTCAAAATATATTGTGAGAGAAATAGATAAGGATTTACATCTTCAGTTAATGATTTCTGAGGGAGGCATTGTCTTTATTGGCATAGCCACTGGCAAGTTGCTTACACCTCACCCATGTTCCTATAAGGAACTTTAACTAAACTCACTGGGTCCTTCCCCCATCCAAAGAAAGTCACAAAAACAGAAGAGGGGCTGGTGAGGAGAAGCAGGGACCCAGCAGGAGCAGGAGGGGAACAAGGGAAGGTAATGGGGGAAGGAGATGAACAGAATGTATTTCCTACATGTATGAAAATGCCATCATCAAACCCACTTTTACATATAAGTAATATATTCTTTTAAAAAAGCAACTTCCCTTCATTTCTTCAGGAGATCATCACCCTACTAGAGGTGGAGAATTGGAAGTTAGATACCTCTTCGCAGTCCCAGAACTTCCATGACAATGACATTCATATGAATGGTATGGCCTCGCACTGCATCATTGTGAACATATCATGCAACCTCCTTATACAAGAAGAAAGACCCTCATGCTTCCATTCCTCATGTAGACTGTCTGAGATAATATGTGAAAGTTAGTTGGCAAAGATGTGCCTTGTCTGACTGCTTCACCAGTACGTATATTAGAAAAGACAAATTTGAGAAATCTGAGCTCAAATAATGGAGCCTACTTTGAAGTGACACCAACTCATCTGAAAAAGATGTTAGCTTAGGTGTTGATCTCCTCTCAAAGTTCCCCCAAACATTGCCTTCTATAAGACACTTCATAATGCCAGCTAAGCCTTTCAAGTGACATTGCTGACTGTCACCGTTAAGCCTCTGTCAACTAAGCTCTCTGCACAGGAGTCAGTAAATAGCTTGCGATTTGCACAGTCCATTTACTCCAGCTGAATTTGACTGGTACCAGAATCTTCAGAGATTCCCAGGACCAATGAGGATAATAATGAAGTTCTGTAATCAATGCTCCATACTACAGAACAAGGTAAGACATCTATCTGCATCCAACACATTTACTTTTTATTTATTTACTGGGTGTGTGGGTGTGTGTGTGTGTGTGCGTGCGTGCGTGCGTGCGTGCGTGTGTGTGTGTGTGTGTGTTGTGCATGTATACATGTAGATTTGTATACGTGTAGGCACACATGGGCATGGGTGTATGCAACTGCATGTGGAGGCCAGAGGACCACCTCAGGTGTCACCCTCAGGAACACCGTCTACCTCTTTTTGAGACTGGGTCTATCATTAGCCTGGAGCTCACCAGTTAGGCTAGACTACCGACCCAGTGAGTCCCAGGAATCCTCTTATATCCGCTTTCTCAGAGCCGAGTTTATGGGTACATACTCCACATCCGCTTTGTGGTTTCTAGGGAGCAGACTCAGGCCCACATGCTTTCAAGGCAAGCACTTGACACACGGAGCTATCTCCCCCGCCCACTGCCTCTCGTGATAGAAATTTGAGTAGATTCCCATTACCATGATCACCTTTAGATATGATAATTCCAATGAAGACATCATCAAAACCTGTTGGAACGTTAGTCCAGTACAACTTTACACCCACACTTGCATAATATTGGGTAATGTAATATCTACGCATCTCACTCAATGTTCTCCCTCCTCTATCAGAACCTACCTCAGGCCTCAAAGACTCTGTCATTGCAAAGGTCTGAAGTGGACTTTTCCTCTCCTGATGGTTTTGGGGATCCCCCGCCTCTGGATTCCATTTGACTGCTTCCTGTAATACCTCACCTGTCAATCACATTCTGCTTCCAGGATTCATTTCTCAGTTTAGGGAAATATCAGCCCTCAAGTGATTCTTGTGAGTAAGAAGCATGTCAGATGCAAGCAAATCATCACTTTTTTAAAAATCAGATTCACATATTTCCAGAAAATATGTTCCTTGGACCCACCATCAGTAGATTCTCACCTCCCTCTCAACCCAGCCATCTTTTTTTTATTAGTGATGTAGATAGTGTGTATACAGTCATGCTGTACCATCATTAGCCTCCTCCCAGTCCTCTCCCCTCCAAGGGGGACCCTCCTCATTGGGGAATGTGGGTCGTGCATTGTTGGGACAGCCATCAGTTATGGGGAAGAGGCAATGTCTCTGTGCATAATGTCCCAACTTGTGGCTCTAACAATCTTCCACCCCCTCTTCCACAAATTTCCCTGGGCCATGTTGGGTTTGTTTTAGGTCTACTTCAGTGATGAGGTCTTGGGAGCCTCTATGTCTCTGGATATCTGGTTTGGTGGGATTTAAGTGTTCTCTGTGTCTATTTCCTTCACCCTTGTGTTGGTACCAGGTTCACCAAGAAAGCAGCAGTCTTGCTCATTTCCCCCAATACTCTATAGTTTCAGCTGGGGCCCTGGTGAGGTGCAATGGGCTGATTCTCTCCTTTAGGTTCTGTGTCCATCTGAAAAAGAGAAGCAAATTCTCCAATGGAGAGAGAAGTCAGCACCAGATACATGGGATAACCCATTTCATAGGTGTAGGCCCTCTTGTAGCCCAAGATTGGTGGGAGCTTGATATTGGAGAGTAGGCTCATTTTTTTAATATGGTTCTGACTTGTTTCCCAGTTATAGCTATGAGTTCTGTTCTGCTGCTGAGAAGCTTAGATCATGCGTTGCTTGGACAGTTGTTGGTCACTTTCCCCCCAGTTGCTCATGTAGCACCTTCTGGCACTAGACAAGCTAACTGTCTGGGGACTGCCTCTCTTCCAGATTCCAGCCAGGTCTCTCCATGTTCTATACCAACAGCATTTGGTATCTTTAACAGTAGAGTCTTATCATTAACCTTTGATGGGTCATCAAGTACGCTGACAGAAATTTGTCTTCTTTTGGGAAACCTTGTAGGTCTTTCTGGTCAACAGCTTATTGTGGATGTTAACCACAGGCTGGTATTGGGAGTTACAGGCCAGTGCCAAGGGAAAAGAAGGAAGAAAAAGATGAGTAACATAAAAGAGAAAGAATGGTGCATGCCTTTAATCCCAGCATCGGGAGGCAGAGGTAGGAGTTCGAGGCCACCCTGTGACTACATAATGAGTTCCAGGCCAGCCTGGACTAGAGTAAAACCCTACCTCGGAAAACCAAAAAAGAGAGAGAGAATGAGAGTAGATAGAGAGAGATAGAGAAAGGAAGAGAGAGAGAAGCAGGAGAAGATTAAGGTTAGTTTTCATTATACCCTCTCCAGCCCTGTGAATCAGGTGTTCCTTCTTAGGACCTGGTGAAGGTCCAACCTTTTAGTCTGTCTTTTGGGATATAGGATTTTAAGGAATCATTTCCATTTGGGTCCAGTTTTGTGTCCCCCCTTACCTTCGCCTCCTGCCCCACCCTCCCTATTGTCCGGTCCTTGAGATGCTTATTAGGTGTGTCAGCATCTCACGCAGATTTAGGTTAGGAGCCATCTCTTGATTTTGCTGTCTCAGAGTTGTTGGACAGCCTCAATTTCAGCCATCTGTCTTCATTCATTTTATGTGAGAATCAAATATCAATCTTTGAGAGGCCCAAATTCAAAGGAAAGTGGCCAACCTTAAATTCCTCCCTACATTTCACTTGACATATGCAAGTGGCAGGAATGTATAAAACCTTCTAAGCTCTCTCCAAAGATGTCCTTTCTTCAACTCCTCAATCTCCCTCCATTGTTGGTGAAAGTGGTTGGTGGGGTAATGAAAATACAACAACCTCACAGCCTCCTTGCTCATCCTCCCCAGGTTGCCTCATCTAGCACATGGCATGGGGCTGAACACTCGGCAGTTGTATTACTCTCAGACTTTTGGAATTGAAAATCTGAGACAAGACAAGAGTTTTGGTTTTTGTTTGTTTGTTTTGATTTTTCGAGGTAGGGTCTCACTCTAGCTCAGGCTGACCTGGAATTCATTATGTAGTCTCAGGGTAGCCTTGAATTCACAGTGATCCTCCCACCTCTGCCTCCCGAGTACTGGGATTTAAAGGTGTGCGCCACCACGCCTGGCAAGAAAAGAGTAACATATAACAACTTGTGACTTCTGTCTTTTTTTTACGTATGATCATTTCTCTTTTTTAAAAGTTTTGTTTATTTATTTATTTATTTATTTGAGAGAACAAAAGAGAGAGAGTGAGAGAACGTGCACACCAGAGCCTCCAGCCACAGCAAACAAACTCCAGATGCATGTGCCCCCTTCTGCATCTGGCTAACGTGGGTCCTGGGGAATCAAACCTGGGTCCTTTGGCTTTGCAGGCAAATCCCTTAACCACTAAGCCATCCCTCAAGCCCTGCTCTTCTATCTGTATGAATCTTAACAAAGTTGCCTTATTTTACTGAGTACCACTATATTACCAACCGTATTTAAACCGTAAGAAGATAAGAGCTTAGAGAAAATGAAACAAATAAAATACAATTTGTAATATTGAGTTCCTCACATATTAATGGGAACTGTTGTAGAAACATGTCAGAATGATTTATGTGCCCTAATAGCCTGACTAGCCTGATGTTACAGCTCTTTAGAAACCTCTTCCCTCTTCCCTAGATCATCCCCCACAGCCACGTCTCTATGGCGACTCCACTTGCTGGCCATGACTTACTGCATGGATGGCTGACATCCTTAAGTGGAGCCACCTGTTACTGCCTTGGGTATCAGGGAGGAAACTGAAACTCTTGTCAGACTCAGGAGCTAAAAGGGTGAGCATTTCTTCCTTCCTACCTACCTTCCTTCCTTCCTTCCTTCCTTCCTTCCTTCCTTCCTTCTTTCCTTTCTTTTTTACATTGCAGAACAGAGGTATAGAGGCTGGAGAGATAGCTCAGTGGGTAAGGTACCTGCCATGCAAATAATGAGGACCCGAGTTCATATTGCCAGTACCCACATAAAATCTGGGCATTGGTGGAATGCATCAACGATTCCAGAACTGGGGAGGCAGAGACAGAAAGATGTCCAGGACTTTCCGGCCAGCTAGTCTAGCCAGGTTTAGTGATAGATCCTGTCTCAAAACCAGAAGGTAGACAGCAATTGAGAAAGACATCTGACTCTAACCCCTGGCCTCCACATGTATGTGCCAAACACATCCACTCACACCTACACATGGGCCTACATGCATACATATATGAAAAACACATGTACATGCATTTAAAAAAAAATACATGGCTCAATGAATAGGATAAAGCACATTCGTGCAAGTATGAGTGCCTGAGTTCAGAGACAGGAGGAACTCCTACAGGCTTTCAACATGCTAGCCTGGCCAGCACAGGAGATACCATGCCTCAAACAAGGTGGACGGCAAGGATGATACCCAAAGCTATCCTTTGACTTCCACATGCATGCTGTGGCATACATGTACCCATTCACACACATCTACACACAAACAGTTAATTAAAATAAATAAAAAGTAAGGTAGAATAGAGGTACAAAAAGTCATTCTGAGCTGGGCATGATGTCATATGCCTTTAACCCCAACACTCAGGAGGTAGGAAGATTGCTGTGAGTTCGAGGCCAGCCTGAGACTACATAGTAAATTCCAGGTCAGCCTGGACTAGAGCGAGACCCTGCCTCAAAAAAACAAACAAACAAACAAACAAAAAAAGACTGTGAGGAACAGAGAGACAGAGTATGGTAACACAGGAATAGGAGCCTGAAAACATCCTGGCTCCAGGTGACTGACCTCCTTACTCACTGGCTATGTACCTGTCCTGAAGGTTTATGACACTTACACAACTGGTCTTTTTTCTCTAGGCTAACTAAAGTTAGTTTTCTGTTTCTGCAACCCTATTTTCCTATCCAGTACAGAACCACAATATATGCACCAAATGGAATTGGGAACGAGGCATCAACATATAGATAATGCAGTTAATTAGAGCAAGCATCTTGGATACTCAGTGCCTGAGGTAATCCCCGAGAGATGAGCAGGACTGAAGTATTCCAGGTATAGAAAATAATGTGAGCAAAAACAAGGAGGTGGGAGACAATGTTGAGCTGAGGGAGGGGGTGGGATGTCAGGAAAACTCACTGGAGAGAAAATTGAATGGGTAAGACAGGTTTTAAAGAAGTTGGGATTGTTTGAACACTTCTTCAGCTGAGATAACAAGATGGGACTGTGTTGTAGATATTTATTATTAGTCCTTAGGACAAACTCAGGAATGGGGATTTAATATAGGAAAAGAGATAGAAAGCAATGGCAAGCACCTGTAAAAGTATATTTAAAAAAAAAACCCATTCTAGTGACAAGTGACATTGTACTGCCAAGATCAGATTGAGGAGGGAGGGACTCAGAATAGAATCCAGATCTCTTACAGGTGGAGGAGAATACTGGGGAGAACAGGGATCTATCAACACATCAAGAAGAGAGACCCAGTTGCCCATCATGAGATGGGTCACATCCCCCTCATCTGCCTAGGACTCAGACGTCATTACAGAGGAACAGGCGACCCCCTTACTGCTGTCCTGAAAACCAGTTCCAGGGAAATGGTGACAGACACTGTGTTCATTCAAACTTCATCAAAACAGAGATCCAGAGACTTTAGAGAAAGCCACACTAAATCGGATCCCTATCTTGCCCACCAAGGATCAGGGAACTTTGCAGAACAGGGAGAAGAAAGATTGTAAGAGCCTCATGGTGGGGAGGAATATCCCGAGGTATCTTATTCCCCACCCTCCTAAAGAGACTGGCTGAGGCCTCTCAGTCCTCACAATGAGTATCAATAATACTACCGAAGAAGACCCTCACCAGATTTGGGGTGGGGGAGGGTCTAGTCTAATGAGTGCAACTGTTTTATAAAAAGGTAATAGATAATAATGAAAATATACAAAAAAGAATCCAGATATATGACCATGTTCTAAACCATGCTAGTTAGTAGTTGGTGGCCTGAACCATGTGATCATTGTGCACACTGAATGGATAGATGATGTTTCTAGCAGCATCTTCCACATTCTTGGGGAGAACCCCAGCTTGTCAATGTGTTTTGTTTCGTTTCCCTCAGAGGCTCTACTCAGGAACCTGCAATCATACCACAAACCTCTTGGTAAGACACGCCTGAGGGATAGGACCAATGTAAGAGATGTCCCCTGAAGTGCTGTCATTCGTGTTCAAAGGCACGGTTCACTGATGACAAGACATTCCTTTCAAAGAAATTTTGAATAAATTCTACCTAGAATTTGGTCCCAGGAAACATGAATCAAAAATTTGCAGGATTGGGCTAGAGAGAAGGCTTAGCAGTTAAGGCACTTGCCTGTGAAACCAAAGGATCCAGGTTCAATTCCCCACTACCCACATAAGCCAGATGCACAAGGTGTCACATGTGTCTGGAGTTCATTTACAGTGGCTGAAGGCCCTGGCATACCCACACCCATTCTCTCTCTCTGGCTCTCTCTCTGCTTCTCTCTCTTAAATAAATAATTAATTTTTTAAAAAAAGATTGTAGGATCATTTTTGTCTGGCAAGGAGAATTATGTAACTTTATTTCATTTTTTTTTTCTTTTTGGTTTTGATGTAAAAAGCCTGGAGCCAAGATCAATGGGAAAGTGTTAAATTAGCACATCCTAGGTGCCTGGGAACATCTATTCCTGTGTTCCTTTTAAAAGTATGAGCTTCCCTGTTATTTTTAATCCAGCTCTTATACATCATATAGAATTTTAGATGAGAACCCACATTCTTTCATAAGAAGTAAAAAAAAAAAAAATTAAGGAGACATCAAGGATAAGTACTAAGGAAACAAACCAAGCCATCCTTCTCCCTGCAGCTCTTCCAGCAGGCCAGAGTCATATGCCCGAGGAAGCTTCCAAGGACTCCTGCAATCTGTCTCCCATTTACTTGCACCCATGACATTGAAGCCACCTTAGGATTATTTCTGAAATAGTAAACTCACATGCTCCTGGCAGGCATGAAAATATTCTACTGTTGGGTTGTTTTTTTTTTTTTTTTACATGCTGTTTTATAATTTACTATTTTTTCCTTTGAGACTTTTTTTTATTATGGGCATACTTAGTATGGATACATCCATACTGCCCCCATTCCACTAGGGACCCTCCTCAGTGGGGTTGCTGGTATTCCCCATGGGGTTGTAGGTTGTGCATTGTGAAAGAAGCATTCAGATATTGGATGGGGGCTGGGGTGGGGCAATGCATCTAGGTATGATGTCTCAACCTGTGGCTCTTACAATCTTTCCACCCCCTCTTCCACAAAATTTCCTGAACCTTTGAGGCTGAGTTTTAAGTCTACTTCCGTGATGAGCTCTTAGGAGCCTCGGGATCTCTGCTTTGGCATGTGTTGAGTGTCCTCAGCGTCTGTCTCCATCACACTGGTGCTGACTGTCAGGAGCACCACGGAAGTTGCACTCTGGCTCTCTGTGGTTTCAGTTGGGCTGTTTTCAACTTTATTTATGAGCAGAAAGGGAGAGAGGGAGAAAGGCAGTGAGTATAGACACATGAAGGCCTCTTGAAAACGAATGTCAGGCACATGCAACACTTCATGCCTCTGACTTTACCTGGGTACTTTGGAACTGAATCTGGCCTGGCAGGTTTTTCACACAAGTGCCTTTAACTACTGAGCCATCTGTACAGCCCAGGAATGAAGATAATCTAAAGAAACACTGCTATCTCTTTCTTTGGATATCAGACCATTGAAACAAAGGACTTCAAGAAATTGGAATTTCATGTGGGGAGAAGGGAAAGGCTGAAGCCTGGTACCAGCCAGAAGGGGAGCTTGTCTCCCTGAGAGAGATTGCACACCGTTCTGACTACTTAGCAGAATACTTGGCAGGAGAGGGGACAGTCCAGACAATGATGGGTCAGTGATGGACAAAGCCTAACCTTGACTAGCCCTGTGCAGTTCTGTGTACCTCTTGCCCACTATGCAGACTTCATTGACGACCTAGAAAACAGATTTGTGAATCACTGGGGCTCTGCATTTGTTCTGCCTTCCAATGTGGTCACGTTGAATCAGTCTCTGTTTTTTTGGCATTAGTTATCTCATTATTGGCCTATTGAGGATGGATGGCCAACCTTGTTAGGGTTCCTGAGGCCCACATCCTGATTCTCACAAATATAGTAAGTGACACAAGAAGCTCACCTGGGAACATAGCCTGCCCAAGAGCCACTCTCTGGGTTCCCCCAAGGCCCCTAGTGGAACCTGACGGAAAAGGCCCAAGGTCAGCTCCTTTTCCAAATGACTGAAGAGAAGACAAAAGCAACAGGAGATTTCTGAGAACCACACTTGCATGTTCTTTTCCCCTGAGATGTTTTCAAATAGCTACTCTGCCTGCCATGTTTGCGACAGTCTTCCTGTTCCCCACTATGTAGGACAGGCTAGTTGGCCTTTGAGTTTCTGGATCTTCCATTTCTGTCTCGCACATCTGGCAGAGATGTGCTGGTATTACAGATGTGTGTGCTGCCACACCCAGCTTTATACGAGCTCTGGGGATCAAACTCCAGTCCTCACACTTACACAGCAAACTTTATCCTCTGAGCCATCTCTCCAGCCCTCTCATGTTGTTTTGTACTGAAGCATGCAAATATTTATTATTTACACACTATACTACGTGCTAGAAGCACAATAGGAGGAATGCAAATAAAATGTGAGATTCACTTCTGAATCCCAGGAAGTTCCTGGTGTTGTGTTGGGGAAAAGGCCAGTGTTGACATAACCAAGGCAGAGGACAGACTGAGATAAGAGCTGTGTGGGAAGCAAAAGTCAGTTGTTGGAAGGAGATATGGCAGTCGGAGAGCTGGAGTGGTTACTAGTCTAGAATCTGAGGCCAGACACCCCTGGCTTGAAGGCCTGCTCTGCTGCCCACAAGATGTGTGACCTGGAATAAGTCACTTATCCCCTCTGTACTACACTTATCTGTAGGGTCAGGATAATAGCAGCATCTACATTTTTGGTTGTGATAATAAATAACTGAATATATGCAAATATCCCAGCCCTATGAAGGTTAAGGCAGGAGGATAAGAGTTCAAGGTCAGCCTGGGCTACATATTGTATGCTGTCTCAAAACTAAATAGGAACTGGAGATGTAGCTCAGTTGGTCAAGTGCTTGCCTAGCATGTAAAAAGCCCTGGGTTCCATCCCTAGCTCCAGGTGTGGTGCTTCATACTTATAATCCTAGGATTTGGGACATGGTAACAGAAAAGTGAACAGTTCATGGTTGGGAAGGCTGGAGATATGCCTTAGCAGTTAAGCCACTTGCCTGAGAAGCCTAAGGACCCAGGTGTGATACCCCAATACCAATGTAAGCCTGATGCACTAGGTGGCACGGGCGTCTGGAATTCATTTGCAGTGGCTAGAGGCCCTGGCATGCCCATTCTCTCTCTCTCCTCCCCCTTCTCTCTCCCTCGAATAAATAAATTAATTAAATATTTAAATTTTTTCAAAAAGTTCATAGTTGGGCTGAAGAGATGCCTCAGGGGTTAAAGGCACTTGATTGCAAAGCCCAAAGGCCTGGGTTCAATTCCCTAGTGCCCATGTAAAGCCAGATGTACAAGGTGCTGGATGCATCTAGAGTTCATTTGCAGTTGCAGGAAGCCTGGCATGCCAATTCATTCGCATTCTCTCTCTCGTTCCCCCTCCCCTCTCTCCTTGCAAATAAATAATAAACAAAACTTATGGTCATCCTAGGGTACATAGTGAGTTTGTGGCCAATCTAGGCTACGTGAGACTCTCAAAAATGAGTATTTAGCATCCTGTCCCTTAATAGCAAGATCCTGAATACATTGGTGATTCAGTCCTGGCTTTTGCCTTGTAGAAGAACATACAGAAAAGTGACTACTGGACATGCTTCATCTGGTAAGGCTGCCATGGCTTAATTAGCACACTTTTATTTGTCACAGGGAATAAATAAAGTATAATCAGTGACATCATGATTCCAAACTACCAAGGCTGTGAGAAGAGAAATAAGTGGAAGTGAAAACACCCCAAGAATGGCACTGTCATGAGCATTTCAAACTCAGTACAGTCAGCCGGAGCAATCAGGGTAAAACACTGGCTGAGGGCGAAATAGATTGCTCAGTGGTTAAGACACTTGCCTGCCATGTCTAAGGACCCAGGTTTGATCCTCCAGTTCTCACTGAAAGTCAGACGTACAAAGTGGCACATGTATCTGGAGTTCATGTACAGTGGTTAGATGCCCTGGTACTCCCATCCTCTCCCTCCTTCTCCTTCTCTCTGTCTGTCTGCTTTCAAATAAATAAAATATTTTTTTAAAACCCTGGTTGAATAGGCTACAGAGGTGGCATACGTGGTGAAGCTCTTGCTGTTCAAGCATGAGGTCCTAAGTTTGGATCCCTGGACCAATATAAATGCCTGGCCTGGTAGTACATGCCTATCATACCAGCTCTGGGGAGGTGGAGCCCTAGGGTTTGGTGGATAGCTAGTGTAATCTAGCCAAATTGGCGAACTGCAGGTTCAGTGGAACACTGAAACTTTTGGAAAGCAACTGAGGAAGACCCTGACATCTCCCTCTGGCCTGCACACACACATGCGCAACTGCACATTCAAGTCAATCTTGGAAGAGAAAACTGTGGTAACATATACTCTCATAAAAACAAAAACTTCGGCTGGAGAGATGGCTTAGCCATTAAGGTGCTCCCCTCCTAAGTTTAAGAACGCTGGTTCCAATCTCCAGCAGTTCCAATCTCCAGGTCCCACCTTTAGCCAGATGCAAAGTGACACAAGGGCGCAATGCCGCACTTGACCACAAGGGGGCGCACACATCTGGATTTCGTTCTCTGTCTTCCTCTCCCTCTCTCTCTCTGTCTCTCTGCAAAAAAAAAAAAAAAAAAAAAAAAAAACTTCCAATTTCCAATTTACTTTCAAAGTATGCATTTCTAATACTGTCCCAACTCTTTACACCTCTCTGAACTGCTTGGGTATATTTTTGCGCAAAACTCACTTCTTGTGTATGTTTGTGTTCATGCTGTGCTTTATTTTCACTGTAGAGTATCAGTGTAACCTCCCCATCCTTATAAATTATGTTTATTTTGAGATGAGAAAAATGAAACAGAAGACGTCCCCGCTGTGACTTAATGTTGTGAGAGGGTTTTTGTTGTTGTTGTTGTTGTTGTTTTTCTTGGGAAATTATATTGATAGAGCAGGCAGGGGATAAAAGATAAAATGTTCCTCCTATAGTTTATCCATGCTTTCATTTCCATTTTTAAAAAGCAAATATATCTAAATAATCTCCTTCCAGATGTGTTCAGATCAAATGGGGACACTGGGTAATTGACAAACAAGATTTCCATCTGCTATGTCAATTGAAAAGCACAAAGTGGAAAGACAGAAAAATAAATTGAATCCATACTCCTTTGCCTGTGAGCACTGCCAGTGAGTGGGTTCTTAAGGTGTCCAGGCACTGGGATATGCTGAGCCTTTGGTATGACCAGGGACCAAGGCTTCAGCTCAACTCTATAGGTGTCTACATGCTCTAAGGCACACAGAGACAGACAGTACCCTCAGGCTCTTATGTCCCCTGTTCCTCATTCTAATTAGCTGCTTCACTTTCCTGCTCCATCTCCATTGGCTGGCATGAATGCATTCATTTTTCACTTTAACTAATACCCCTCACTTGTCTTTTTTTCGTTTTTTTGAAATATCACCAAGATGTTAGGAATTAGGGACAGACAGCTCATTGCCTTGAAGCCCAGTTAAGTCCTATACTATAGCAACTTCTTCCCACACAATCCTTCGTCTTTCCAAGCTACAATGGAAGGTTTCCAATAACCTGAAGTTTGTCTTTCCATTTCACAGTCTCCATATTGACTTCTAGCAAAGATACCTCTGTATAACACCTTAAAATACAATAAACTTGGTTAGAAGGAAAAACAAACAGTTTGGTTTAATTTCATTTTGGAAAAAAAAAAAGAAATAATGGTGACTATGTGAAGCAATGAATATATTGTAGTTTACTTGGTAAAGGTCATCATTTCATAATATACACATACTAAAACACTATATATATATATATGTTTCCCTATTTGTCACTTATGCCTCAAAAGGCTAGAGTAAAAAGGAAATGTAGTGATGTGTCCAATAAAGCAGAGCTTTATTAACTATGAAAATTTGCTTTTCATCACTGGTGAACAAATTGGTTTTGTCCAGTCTTGGCCATTCTTGCTTCTAGCACAGAAGTGCCACCTTGGAGGAGATGCTGTTTGAGAAGTGCTGGGTGGATTGTCAGATATTGTCATGAAGGCCAATACCCAGATCCTGGTTAAGAAGACAGCTGCATGCCGCCTTCGTACCTGCACTGGGTAGGTCGTTCTCAATCTAGGCCCTTTGCTGGCATTTACACTTATATCTGCTAACTCAACCCAGAACCCCTGAACTCTTTTCTAGGAGTGAGAGTAGAAGCCCTCCCACCCTTTTTAAATGATTGGGCACATCCATGGACTGGGGTAGCAATTGTTTGGGAAAGGAGAAGATGTGCCCACAAGGAGAGCTATTCACATGTAAAGAAAGAGATGAAATATTCTCAGGTATGTTTAGTGAGAGTTAAGTAAGTATTTTATACATTTCATGACTCAGATATTAACTTGGTGTGGTGATTAATCAGGATTGTCAATTTGGTTGGATCCAGAATCAATTAAGACATGCTTTGAGGCATTTCCATGGAAGATTAACAGAGGGAGGAAACTCTCCCCCAGCATTTTCCCTGGTGGTGGGCCAGATGTAAAGAGGTCTGAGGGAGAATGATTGCTGTTTTTACCTGCCCTCCTGCACTTCTTGTTGGTGAGTGTATCTACTCCATCGATGCATCCATCGCAGCAGTGTGGACTGAAGACCAGCACATCTACAGGAACCTTCCAGGTTTTCAGTGCCAGACTGGGACTGCTGAGGCCTCTAGCCTTATGGACTGAGAAGCCACCAAGTTCTCAGCCTCTCCAGCTTACAGAACGCCACTGCTGGACTGCCCAGCCCCTACTGTGTAAGCCAACCTAACATATCCCCTTTTAAATACATATTCATTCTATCAGTTCTGTTCCTCTAAAGAACCCCAACAACTACATTTGGTGAACAGTACCTGGAACTCATGCATGACGGGAGACAAAGATTACCAGCAGCTGCCCTGGACTAAGACCAGATACACACTTCAGGCAGCCACTGCTTGCAAATGCATAGATCAGTATTGTGTGTGCCTGGTATCTCTCCCGCACGGGAAATCTAGGATAGGACACCTCTAGCTAAAGAGACACATGTGGCTTTTCTGCCCATACTTGGGGTTGGCAAGCACCATTGTGTCTTATGTGACTTCTCATGTTGCACTGAATCATTGCACACAGGCCCAGCCCTGCTCAGCATAAATCAGAGAAGCAACTTTTCCCATCACAGAAGGTGTCACTGCCTGAGCAGGTTTCATGGAGATCTGACATCTCCTGGGTGGACAGGTGGTGGGTTGAATTGAATACAGACACCTCTTCCCACCCCATTCTCTCCTCACCAGCTTTCATGCCAGAGGACATCCAATTCAAACACTCTATGGCTTTTCTAAATTGTCTCTCCAGAAGGGTGTTCCAGCCACCATTTGCAGGATGTTTTAAAGACTCCACTTCTAAAATTTCTCTGAACTAGCTGAACATTTTCACAAGCTTTCTTTACCAAGAGAAGGGCTTCCCAAATGAGTTTCTTGAGCAATTACCATGATGCTATCATGGGCTAAATAGTGTCTCCCAAATTTTATGCGTACCCAGAACCTCAGAATGAGACCTTTCTCGGATTTTTGTAAATATAAGGAATTAACATGAGATCAACCCTAAATCCAACTATCTATATGCTAAACAGAGAAAGAGGTGGAGATAGACTATCCATTCAGCAGAGATGGCAGTAAAGCAGAGATAAGCTTGGAATGGTGCAGTTACCACACACCATGGAACACCCAGGACTGCCACAGACCCTAGAAGGCAGAAGCAAGCAGGGCAGGGTCCTTCAACTGGGAGCATACCCTTACCAACCCCAGGTCATTGTCCTTCCAGACTCCGAAGCCATAAGAAAATACATTTCCATTGTTTATCGTCATCCAGTTTGTATGGCAGGCTTTGTTACAACAGGCGTAGCCAAAAGAAAAATGTCTACTTATCAATGATACCAGCAGAATTTTGAGATCTTGCCATGTAGTCACAGAACTGCTAGGAGTACTTTATACATATTCATTTTATCCGCTAAACAACCTTTCCAGGGAGGGATAGCTATTCTCATTTTACATGAGAATTAGCATCAGAAGAGATATTGGGTTACATGCCCACATTCATTCTTATGCTCAGGGATGCCTGAGCAGGTATTTGTAACTTTTATTTTGGGGTGTGTGTACTTGTGAAAGCCAATGGAAGATGCCAGGGGTCCTCTTTTATTGAGCTGCTGCTTTATTTCCCCTGAGACAGAGTTTCTCACTGAACTTTGAGCCCTCTGTTTTTCAATTAAACTGGATGATCAGGGAGTCCCAGTAATCCTCCTGTCTCTGCTTCCCTCAGCACTGGGATTATGGGCATGTGCATCGATACTTGGCTTTTCTATGTGCATGCTAGGGATCAAACTCAGGACCTAATGCTTGCAGACCAAGTGCTCTTACTGCCTAAGCCAACTCCCCATCCCCTTGAGTAGGTTTTAACCCAAGCATTCCAGCTTTAGAACCCTCACTCCAACAGAGCAACTCTGAGGTGGGAAACCAAAATGACATGACCCTATCATCAGTAGGAGATGAACAATGAAATATATGCAGCCACAACTCCAGACAAACTTCAGTCATTTGTAGCAACATAGATAGAAAGGGGACCTTTATGTGAAATGAAATAATGGGCAGAAATACAAATATCACATGTTCTTTCTATATGCAGAAGCTAAACTCTATCTCAAAATAAGGAATTGAAGAGTAGATACCAGATCCTGGGAATGGTGTGAAAGAGAAGAGATGGAAAACACATAAAGGCAAAGTACGGGAGGAGAAATAACTTCAAATGTTCTACAGTACAGTAGAAAATTTTTGGCAGACAATGATTAATTGAATATTTTAAAATAATAGAGTGGACTTTAAATGACCCCCAACACTGGTAAATAATCTATTTACAAGGTAATGGATATGCCAGTTACCCTGATCTGATCATTATACATTGCATACATGTATTAAAGTGCCACACTGTACCCACAAAAGTATATAATTGCTACAGGCCAATTAAGAATATATACCAACAGGGGCTGGAGGGATGGCTTAGCAGTTAAGGCTTTTGCCTGCAAAGCCAAAGAACCCAAGTTCGATTCCCCAGGACCCACATTAGCCAGATGCACAAGGGGCACATGCATCTGGAGTTCATTTGCAGTGGCTGGAGGCCCTGGTGTGCCAGTCTTCTCTCCTTTTCTCTGTCAAATATATATATATATATATATATATATATATATATATATATATATATATATATATATATACTAACAAGGCTGGAAAAATGGTTCAGCAGTTAAGACATCTGCCTGCAAAGCCAAAGGATCCGAGTTTGATTTCCCAGTGCCCACATAAAGCCAAATGTACAATGTGGTCCATACATCTGGAATTTTACAGTGGCTGGAGGTCCTGACACACCCATTATGTCTGTCTCTTCTTTCTCTCTGCTTACAAATAAATAAATAGTTTTTAAAAGAATATAGATTAACAGAGACTGGTAAGATACCTCAGTCAGTAATATGCTTGCCTTGCAAGCAGTAGGACCTGGGTCCCCCCAAACCCACGCTAATAACAACAACAAAAGAAGAGCCAGGCATGGTAGTGTGCACTAGTAACCTGAACATTGGGGAGTGGGAGACAGGTGAATTCCTGGGGCTTGCTGGTCAGCCAGTATGCCAAGTTAGTGAGTTCCAGGCCAGTGAGAGACCCTGTCTCAAAAAGGGTGGATAGTGCCTGAGGAAGAATACTTGAGATTGTCTTGTGGCCTCCATGCCCCACCCCACACACTTGTGCACATGTATATCCTTGCTCACACATGCACATACATATACACAAACATGAGAGAGGGAGAGGGAGATGATATAAACTTAGATCTCATGTTCCTACCCTGGCTTCATTCTATTGATGGAGCGGGAATGAGAGCTGAGAAGCAAGATAGAAAGACAGGGGGACATGAGAAGAGAAAGGAGGCTGCACCCAAGACAGGATAGAAAGACAGGGAAAGAACGGGGGACATGAGAAGAGAAAGGAGCCTGCACCCAAGAGGCTGCTTGAAGCAGAAGCAAGAATTCCAGGGGATGGAGAGATGGCTCAGAAGTTAAAGGAAGGTTAAACTCAGAGATTCATTTCCCCAGTTCCTATGGAAAGCCAGATGCACAAAGTGGCATAAATGTACATGGTGTCAGGAATTTGTTTGGGCTAGCCCTTTCTCTCTCCCTCTCTCCCTTTCTCTCTCTCTCCCTCTCTCTCTCTCTCTCCCTCCCCCCACCAAATAAATAATTAAAATATTTTTTAAAGAAACAAAATAATTTTTCATGATTCACAAAAAGGAAAGAAGCAAGAATTCCAGCACAACCACCAATTGCTTAAGAACTTTTTTTTCCCCATTCCCAGTTGTAAACCCACAATTTTCCAGTAATCTTACTCAACACTTCATTTACAGTAAAAGTCATGCCCTGCATCCCTATGCAAACCTCTTGGCTCCTGGTATTATCTTATCTCTAGAGCTACTCTATCATCTCAATTACCAAGGAAGGAAACAGAGGCAGTGGGAGGGAGGGTCTGCTAGAGACCTAATGAACATTGAAATTCCGAAAAGCTTCTAAAATTTCTCACACACGCTTTCACAGTAAGAGCACATGATTGTCACTGTCTCATATAGGAACTCCTCTCTCAAGTAGGCTTTCATCCCCCTGCTCAATGCCCCTTCTTTCTTCTGACCCTCATGCTTAGTATTACAGTATCTTTAATAAAATCTTTAATTCTGCTTCATACCAGCTCTTCCTAGAATGCCTTGTCTGGGTTTAGCCTGAGTTGACATCCCTACAAGTCTACGGGAACTCCTAAGGCTAAGGCTGCTTGAGGGTGACAATGTGGAACTGTGTCTCGCTCTCCTCTCTGCTGATGGACAGACCAGACCCATGGGCACCAGTAGGATAACCAGGATGCTTTGCAACTCAGTACTAGGAAAGAGTTATTAGTTAGTGTTCTCCAGTAAATAAAAATCCCTGGCTAGAAAGATGGCTCAATGGATAAAGTTCTTTCCATGTAAGCACGAGGATCTGAGTTCAGATCCCCAAACCTACATAAAGCCAGCCTGTAGCACACATGTCCATAGTCCCAACATGCCTACAGCAAGAAGGGAGATGGAGACAGGAGAATCACCTGTGAGGTCATGGTCCCGCTTGCCTGCCATATGCAATAGTAAACAAGAGAGAGTGGCTCAGACAAGGTAGAAGATGAGAAATGAGACCCAAACACACACACACACACACAACACACGCACACACATGCGCACACGCACGCAACAAATAAATGAAATGAAAACTCGTATAGCATGATGAACTCAGAGGCACTGGTGCCACATCTGTGGGCAACCAGCAGGACTTGGGAACATCAAAGGGTTGCTCCAGGTCCAGTGAGAAGGTTGGCTTTCACGCTTAGACGCTCAGGCCGGTGGACTTGGCAGCAGCAGTCATGGTGGGAGTACTAACTGGAGAGTGATCTCTCTGATTCCAGCTGGGGGATTCTTTGAATATATTTCCCATTCAGTATGTTATGGACTTTCTAACATTATTGTACTGATGGACAGCTTGAGCTGGTAGCACAAAAACCAAGTGGAAGGCCCAGACTCTTTCAAATGCTTGTTTTCAAAGAGGACCTCACCGTGGGACCAAAACTCGAAAGAGCCAGAATGCAGCATGGTGGCAGACAGTTCTCTCTGCAAACACAATGCCTGAGGCTTTAAAATGATGTGCAGCATAGATTAGTGTTGCTGTCAACCCTGGTCAGAGAAACTTCTGTTTTCAGTAGGACAGGGTTAATGTAGAGACTCCTAGCTGGTCAAAGTGTTGACGGTAAGTGATGGCTGAGTGCTCAGCACTAAATGGGACATCTAAATTACCCCCTCTAAGACTCAGAGAATAGAGTAGGAAAGGGGACTGACAGAATGTAAGAGCCAGAGGACAGAGAGGAGCTCTGGGAAACACTCTCTTCCAGACGTGATGTGGCTGTTCCAGTCATAAACTCGCAGCAGGTGTGGTTTCTTGTTCAAGACTGGGCCTGTCAACATTCCATCATGAATAGGAAAGGGGATCGCGAGACCCCAGCCCCTCCCAGTTCAGAGCTTTTTGTCTGTGGTTGCTGGGAAGAGGGAGAGATTTTTCTTCGATGGTATAGCCACAGGTAAGTTGCACGTACTCCAGTAAAGCACACCTCTACCCATACACATGCAAACAATCCCAAGTAAAATCAGTGGGTCTCTAGAAAAGACACACAAGTAGAGGGCGGACTTGTTGGTAAGAAGAAAGGGTCAAGTGAGAATGGAAAGGGGATGAGAGAAGTTAGGGAGTGAATACGATAGGGTTTATTTTGGCTCATGATGTCAGAGGTCTCAGTCCATGGTCATTTGGTAATATGAGGTCAGGCTGAGCATCATGTTGGGGACTGTGACAGACACACCAAAGCTGTTCATACCATCACAGCTCAAAAGCAGAGTGACAGGAGGGAGCCAGGTCAAAATCTAGCCTTCAGGGCTGGAGAGATGGCTTAGCAGTTAAGGCACTTGCCTGAAAAGCCTAAGGACCCAGGTTCAATTCTCCAGGTCCCACGTAAGCCAGACCCACATGGTGGAACATGTGTCTGGAGTTTGTTTGCAGTGGCTAGAGGCCATGGTGTGCCCATTCTCTCTTTCTCTTTCTCTCCCTCTGTCTCAAATAAATAAATAATGTGGCCTTCAAAGACATGCCCTCAGTGACCTACTTCCTCCAACTAGGCCCCACCTCCTTATTTTCACCATTTCCAAATAATGGTAACAAGTGATGGGTCCATCAGTAGATTTATCTTCTGATTAACTCAGTGATATCTCATTCTAGTCACTTGGGAAAAAAGGCCCCATGAGCCTTTGGAGGACATTACATACCCAAACCACAGCACGCACAAAGGGCAATTACATTTCCAGGACTTTAGTCCATGTCTTCCAGTCTATTAAAATTAAAGCATGAGCTGGGCGTGGTGGTGCACGCCTTTAATCCCAGCACTTGGGAGGCAAAGGTAGGAGGATCACCGTAAGTTCGAGGCCACCCAGAGACTACTTAGTGAATTCCAGGTCAGCCTGGACCAGAGTGAGACCCTACCTCAAAAAAAAAAAAAAAAAAAAAAATTAAAGCATGAGGCCAGGGTGTGGTAGTGCACACCTTTAATCCCAGCACTCAGGAGGCAGAGGAAGGAGGATTGTCATGAGTTCAAGGCCACCCTGAGTCTACAGAGTAAATTCCAGATCAGCCAGGGCTAGAGCAAGACCCTACCTTGAAAAACCAAAAAAATAAAAAAATAATAATAAATAAATAAATAAAGCATGGTGGTGTGGGGGAGGGGCTGGTTTGGGAGATAACATGCTTGCTGTGCAAGTGTGAGTTCCTGAGTTCATATCCCCAGAATCCATCATAAAAAGCCAGACACTGTAGCACGCTGGGGCAGGAAGGGAAGTAGAAACAGGAGGGCTGCCCATAAGCTACAGGCCTGGCAAACTCAGCACAGAATTAGAAACTCTGCCTCAAATGAGATGAAAAGCAAGGATGAACACGTGAAGCTGTCCTCTGACCTACACATGTGCACTGTAGCATGTGCATGTACATACACATAGACATCAGAGAGCGAGAGAGAGAGAGAGAAAGCGAGGGCCTGGGTTCTTGGCCACCTCTTCACTGTCCCAAGCTAATCAACCTCAGAGAGCAGAGTGTCCTAAAAGCCAGAATGCATTCACGGTGAAATCTCCAAGGTGAAACTCAATGAGAGAACAAGACTACTAGAAATCACCACAAAAGAACAAAAGCCAAAGAACGTCTGGGCCTTTAGCCTGTGACTTGTTAAAGGCATGGTCTGCATTTTCTTCTGGCCCTGCCTTATGTTCTCTCAGCATGTGCAGCAGCCCAACTTTGAGGACAAGATGACATGGCGCTGAGAGAAAACTGTGGCAGATTTTCAGGATAAGCTGGTTCGCATTTCCCAGGATCAGTGTGTTTACATGAGAAAGAAAACAATTTTTCATGCCAGGAAATTCCCAGACCTGAGCCTACCTATAATCCCTGCATATGAATTTTAAAAAGCCTTGTCTTTCCTCCTTTGTCTGGGCAGTTTAATGACTTCTCTCTCTGTCTGTGAGGCTTCTGTCTCCCCTGACCCCCACCCCTCCTTATTAGAGCCTCAGAGCCCTATTCTATTCTCCCCTATTCTCCCCCTCCCAGCCAGCCAGAGTTGAGATTTCAAAGGCCTTGCTTACCCGCAAATGGTTCCTTCTGGGGACCACCAGCCCACAGCTCCACTTTCGCTCTCCTCTCTCTTTCCCTTTCTCTCTCTCTCTCTCTCTCTCTCTCTCTTTGCCAGTCTCTCTGCATGTTCCTCTTTCTCTCTCTGCAATTCTTTCATGCCCTCTCTCTGCACACACCTTTCCTTCCTCTCACTCCCTTCTATTTCTTTCTCCTGTTCCTTTCTCTCTTCCCCCACTTCTCTGTTCAGAGTCCAATTCAGCTTTCCCCAGATCCCTTCCATGTAGTTGCTATTCTGCCCCAGGTTTTTCTGAAGTTCTCTGAGCTGTACTGGATGCATCAGGGACCAACTAGCGCTCTCGCCTTCATTCAAGCTGACCAATCATGGACTCTAGGTGGGCAAGCTTCGCCCATTCACTAAAAGTCCAGTTCCCATGGGGACTGTGATTTTCCGGCTCTGGAATCCCTTCCTTCCAGGAGTCTGTTCTTTCTGTTTTCTTTACCTCTTACTTTGATGTACACTTCATTTTTTAACATTTCTCTACCTTTTAATTCTTTAACTGGCAGAGAAAATGAACCAACACACCTACACGGCATCAATCCAGCAATCCTGCTCATGCTTATTTCTCCAAATTAATCAAAAGCAGTTTATCAAAGACAAATTTGTACACCCAAGTTTATGGCAGCACTATTCATGATAGCAAAGAGGTGGTCAAACGCAATTTTCAGTGGAGAGCTGAGGGCTAGGCAAACCTTGGTATTGTAAGCAACCATGGAGGATCAAAGATATTCTAAACAAGAGACACTTGAGTCCGTTTGTTTGGCCATCAGACTATTATAGCAATGAACCCCAAAGAATTGGAATTGCCCCAGGAATCTCATGCCAGGAGAAGGAAAAGGCTGGGACCCTGGTGCCAGTCAGAGGAAGAACTTGTCTCCTGTGAAGAGGTTTCACAAAGTTCTAACAATCTGGCAAACCACCTTGCAAGAGATGGGGCCCTACACAGTGATGGGTCAGTGACATGCAGGACCACACCCTGACCAGGACTGCTTAGCTACAGACACCTCTTATCTTCTGTTTAAGCCTGAACCTCGCGCTAGTAAGACAGTTGAGGGGTAGCAGGTCCTTTGAATGTCCTGAAGCATGTTAGGGGGATCTATTGTTTTTCCTTCTCTCTCTTTTCCCCTAAAACCTGCCCAAACGTTCCTAAACATTTGGCGTGAGATCTGTTTTATTTTTCTTCATCTCTTTTTCTGTAAAATATGAAAGGAGGATATGATTAAGATGACTTGGAGCCTGAACACATGGTATGGGATCTGATTTTTCCTTATATCTTCTTCCCTAAAGGAATCCCTCTGCCCTAGAAATCTGACAGCAAGACATGAATATGATTACAATGTGTCTGGACACCTGGTATGAAAACGACTGGCCAGCTCAGCCCCCACCCAGTCAATTTCCATAAAAGAACCCCATCAAGGTCTCCAGGTACACTTTCGCATTTATGGGAACCTCCCCCTGCCGCCTAGCAGGAGCTCCATCCCCTTTCCTTCTCTTAAACTTTATAACAATATTTCTCTAAATGTCACTCTGTATGATCTGTGGATTGAACCAAGAGGGCCCTGACTTGGTGGAAGTTTTGTGTGATCTTGAGCACCCAGTACCCCAGCACAAAGATAAGAGCTAAGAGCTGCCATCCAGACCAGAAACTTGAGGGATAGAGCACAGGTGTTAGAAGGGTCTTGGGAGGGATATGGGGAATGGAAAGAGGGAGGGTAATACAAGAAACTCATGGCAGCATAACTCAGTACCATAGAAACCCTCCTCGTAGATAGCAAATTAATTAAAAGATATAACTCAATAAGGGGAGGGGAAATCACCTGGGCAGAATGGCCTTGGAGAAGGTGGGAAAAGCTTAATATTAAAACCATGGGCTCTGGCTGATAAATCCCCATGCCAGAACTGGGTTCCGCCCCACACTGAGCTGTTGGTCGGAAAGCCTCATGAGAGCCCTAAAACAATGCAGGCTATTGCTAAACAAAACACAACAAAAAATGGAAACTGGGAACATAGCTCAGTTAATACAGTGCCAGCTTACTATGTACTAAGCCCTGTATTTGATCCCCAGCACCACATACACGGGACACAGTGGTTTATGTCTATAATCCCAACACTTTGGGAAAGAAGCAGGAGGATCAGAAGTTCCAGGTCACCCTCACCTATACATGGAGCTCATTGCCAGCCTGTGCTACACAGGACTCTGTCAAAGAAAGACAGAACAAAAGAAAACAAGGAAGGAGGAAGGGAGTGAAAAGGGGAAGGGAAGAAGAGAGCTAGAAAAAACATGGTAAATGTTGTATGGCTTTTAGTACAATTAAAAAATTTTAGTAGTGGGAGGCAGAGGTAGGAGGATTGCCATGAGTTTGAGGCCACCCTGACACTACAGAGCAAGACCCTACCTCAAAAAAAAAAAAAAAAAGAAAGAAAGAAAGAAAGAAAGAAAGAAAGAAAGAAAAAAAAAAAAAAAAAGCCGGGCGTGGTGGCACACACCTTTAATCCCAGCACTCGAGAGGCAGAGGCAGGAGAATATCGCCATGAGTTCAAGGCCACCTTGAGAATACAGAGTGAATTCCAGGTCAGCCTGGACTAGAATGAGACCCTACCTCTAAAAACCAAAAAAAAAAAAAAAAGGTGAAAGTCTGTTTACAGGATCACTTTATATAAACTCATTCCCTGGCTCATTTTCTCTTCTGATCTCTCTTGGAACTGTCTTTAAAACACTCTGTCAATCTTCACTGCTCCAAGCAAATACCTCCCAGTTCAAGGAAATTACTTTTCTGATGATCCCTCCTTTGTGCTCACACAGCCCCTAAAATTATCCCTGGGGCACATGCATTAAGCAAGCGCTGCAGATTTTTCCCCATCAGTGCATCCTAAGAAAGGGTGGAATCCCACAGGCAGACATGAGCACTTGGCATCCGGGAATCTCTGGGGATGACTGTGTGGCCCATTTATTTCATCAGCTTATGTATCACGGCGTTCATCAGGACCCAGTGCTCTGCCCTAAGAATAGTTCTGTCCAGCTATATTTTCTTTACCTCACTCCACCTGCAATGAATGCATTTTCTTCCTTTAATCTGGATTTTTTAAAACATTATTTATTTATTGAGAGAGACAGAGTGAGAGAGAAAATGGGTGCACCAGGGCCTCCAACCTCTGCATATGAACTCCAGACACATGCCACATGGGCATCGGGCTTCTGGGTTGTCTAACCTGGATCCTTAGTCTTCACAGGTAAGAACCTTAACTACTCTAATCTGAATCCTTTAATCGACTTCTCATAAAACCACATTTTATTCAGATTTTACAAAGGAGTGAGGAAAGGGGAAGGCTAAGAGGTAAGAGGGAAACAAAGTGGGGAGAAGAAAAGTCCACCACGTGGAAAAGCCCATGTGGGCCACATGTGGCCCATGTGACCAGATAGGGATCTGAGGGAAAAAGTGTTGAAAGAAAAAAGTTCAAGGAGCTCCTGCCATGTGGGGAGCTGGAGAGGATAAAGAACCTGTGCAGAGAGTAAGGGTTGGGAGAGGGGCTCTCCCAGCTGGGCCTGGGCCTAGCCTGAGCCAGCCCAGGCCAAGTCAAGGGGAAAACCTCACCCACAGCTGGAAGATCACAAACGATCAGAGATCCAGAGAGCCTGCCCTCCCCTTGCCAAGGTATTTATAACCTTAGGGTGGTGGGCTGTCTTTTGGTTAGGGTTAGGGACTGTCTCAGGAAGAGATTAGCTCTGTGGGCTGAACTTGACCAACCACAGTGTTTAAATCCTATGAAAGACCTCCCTCCCAGGAAGGGTCCTGACTGTTTGTAGAAAACCAGTTCCTTGGAACTAGGCAAGAGATAAGAAAAACTTTCCTGCCCTTTTTACCTTCAGGGGTCCAGTCATCCTAATTCTACCCCTCTTCAAAGTGCTTACCAAGCAAGCATGAGGATCTGAGTTTGGATCTCCAGCACCCATGAAAGGCTGGATTTCATAGTATGTGCCTGTCACCCTAGCACTGGGGAAACAGAGGCGGGAGGATCCCTGGGGCAAGCTCACCATCTAGTCCAGCCAATTCAATGAGCTCTAGGTTCAGTGAGAGACGCTGTCTCAAAGAACAAGATGAGAATGACTGAAGAAGACACCTGACATCGACCTCCACACACACACACACACACACACACACACACAAACAACACACACACACAACACATACACACATGCACACAAAGATAGGAAACAGAAAACACAATTGGCATTCTCCCCAACATCAGGTGCAGTGTAGCTAAGGGGAAGAACAAAATGGGAGGAACAAAACACAATACTGTGTTAATAACAATTCAGTTACTTTGCTCCTACAACGTTGGTAAGAAAAATTCTCCCAGCTATAGATTAAAATACTTATGAAATTTCTGAGAAGTCATCTACGAACACATTTTCCTGAGATTTCTTTTTTATATGAAGTGATAAATATACACTTTCCCCCCTGTGGAGAATATTTATGAAAAATTTTCTGGGAAATGTCTTTTCACTAAGTATAAGGTCTCGGGGGACAGCTCAAGAATGCAGCCTCCTGAATGGGCTGTCAGTTGAAACCTGACATTTGGAATTACCATATTTTTATACATTGTAACTCACTTCCTTTAATGATATATATTTCCTACTAATGGTGGGAAAGTGATGGGAATTGGCAGTTTTAATGGTATGTGATCTATGTGTTCCCTGACCATTAAGTGGGAGGTCTTACTCTGAAACAGAAGCAAACTTTGCTTGCCTTCACTGGGGCATGGCTTCAGTGTGACCCTGGACAGAGGTGACTCCACTCACTAGTGGCACAGACTGTGAATGTAGATGTCTCATGAGACAAAACGACATAGGGCAATTTTGACAAGGTGGTGAGTCTTGGACCATGTATGCACTTCCCTCCCACTTCAGATCCTCTTGCTCTCTCCCGTTTTTGCCTCCCGTTTCCTGGATGAGCTGCCAGCCCACTCCATGCTTACTGGAACTGATTGTCAATTCAAATGGTTCCACCACAGGGTCATCCTACAGGAGAAATAGGGCCATGACCGGTATGAGACTGTACTGTGCAGACTAGCACTTTTACTGGTGTTTGAACACCAAGGTGACCAAGAGTGCCCCTAGCTGGCAGATGAAGGGACCATCCCTCCCTGCATCCCTTCACTATTACCTCTTGTTTGTCCTTCTAGGCACCCACATCTCCACGACCCAGCCAATCTGGGGAGAGAAGTCAAATGTGATTCTACAGTGACCCTGTTTATTTTCCCAGCACACCTGTGCTCCTTTCCCTTCATCACACCCCATTATTTATTACTCATCCAACTCATGCTCTTAATGACATTGTATTTGTGGACATCAAAGATCTAAGAGTCATTTGCAAGTTGCTCTAAGGGTCCTCTTCACACAGCATTGTGAACCTCATCGCTACCTCTGGGGGGTGGAAGGGGAGGCAGGGAGGTAGATATACAAGTTGAGCTCTTCTCAGATATTTCAGAAGTGGCTCAGCAGGCTAAGAAAGGGTCACTGGGCAGGGCCAGGGCAGGCTGTTTCCAGAACTGTGATGCCCCAGCAGCCTGAAGTCTGCTCTGCCCACTCATCAGGCATCAATGATTTCTCACTGTTTAGATGGACACTGGGTAGGATCTGGGCTTCCAGTTTTGACTGGAAGCTTGAGATGGGGTTTATCTGTTCCTGCTACTTTCTGCAACTGTGTTTGCCCCTCAAAGGCATGAGTATTCCTTTGCCTTGAATCACATGGGCACGATCCTAACTGCTCTCGTGCTTGCTTAGCTTAGACCATCTCCTCCTACCTCCTGCTCCTCCTCCGCCCTGTATTCCTGCTCATCCTCCTTATGAATTAAATCTGCAGACCTCCCTTAAACCTCAGCCACCAAGATTCCTGATTGGCTTCTCAAAATAAATTAAGACAATAATTAATCATACAAATACATATATACATACATATGTGACATATACTTTTACATATATAAGAAAAGCAGAAGAACCAGGGATAGGCAGCTTGGGAGAAACTTGACCATGTGTACATTAATCAAAAGACATGTGTCCATGAACTTCATCGGTATCTGCTTGTGGTGGCTTGATTCAGGTGTGCCCCATAAACCTGGGTGTGCTGAGTACTAGTCTCCCCAGCTGATGGCAATTGGGAATTAATACCTCCTGGAGGCAGTGTATTGTTGGGGGTGGGCTTATGGGTGTTATAACCAGTCTCTTCTTGCCAGTGTTTGGCACACTCTCCTGTTGCTATTGTCCACCTTATGTTGGCCAGGGGGTGATGTTCACCCTCTGCTCATGCCATCATTTTCTCTCCCATCATGGAGCAACCCTCTAGTCTGTAAGCCAAATAAACTCTTTTTTCCCAAAATCTGCTCTTGGTTAGGTGATTTCTGCCAGCAATGAGAACCTGACTGCGACACTGCTATTACAAACACTGGCCCTTAAGAAAAAAAGAAAATATTTTTGGGGGGAGGGGTTGTTTGTTCATTTGTTTTGAGATATGGTCTTGCCAAAGCTCTTAGCCAAAGCTGACCTGGAATTCACTCTGTTGTAGTCTCAGCCTGGCCTCAAACTCACAGCAATCTCCCTACCTCTGCTCCCCAGTGCTAGGATTAAAGGTATGTGCCACCATTCCCAGCTAGGAAACACTGTTTTGAAAAAGGCATATAGCACATATTAGAATGGTATGAGAAATTAAAGGATGTTTTTTCAAGTTCGAATAAATGAAAGCATACACAATGCATCCTCACTTGTGAGTCAAATATTGCAGAAATGTCAAACTTTCCCAAATGCATTTTGAGTTTTAATGTAATCTCAATTTCATATCTTTAGAAAAGAACTGTGTGGTTATAGAGAGTAGGAACAAGGTAGCTTTTTTTTATACATAGCCAGCCATGGACAGAGGCCCAAGGGTAAGATGGATGCCACTTTGCCTGCCCTAGCAAGACTGAACCCACGTCTGATCCAGTCTCATCCAAGATGGCTACAAGCAACAACTCTCAGCAGTGCTTCCTGCCTCTGTCTCAGCCCAGCACTCCTGTGGGCTGGGCGTTCCTGAGTCAGCCTCTTGAGTCCACCAACCAGTCAAGTCTCTCCCCTACACACCTGCGTCTGGTGATAAGGCTCATCAGATTGGATGCTCGAGGCATATAAATGAGCCCAACTATGCGTGTCAATGTCTCTTGGCCACTGACTCTTCCTTGCCTTCTGGCCCTAGCTTCTTGGCTCCTTTTGTAAGTTCTTGGCTCTTTCACTATGTGAGAAACAGAGGGAGATCTCGGTCTGTTTGCCTGGGCGTTTTCTGGCTTGCTTTCCACTTGTGTTTAGTTTTGTTTGCTTTCCTGTTTAGCTGCATATGTGACCTCTCTTTGAGCTCTCTTAGTCTTCTCTGACTCTGGGATCCTTTGACTTGGGCTGTCCTGTGGTACTTGGCACATGTGTGAGCCCCTTCCCCCAGGGCTTCATCTCTCCTTCCCTTTCCCAGCCAGGTTGGAAGAGGGGAGACCTTCTTTCTGCTTGGGCCTTCCCTCTTGATCCTAATTCTCCCTATAACTAATCTCATAATTCATAATTTATCCTTCTCTGAGTCTGCATTTTCAATGTTTTGATAACTTGAGAACCAAAAGTTGGGGACTAGGTCCCTGAGGGCTCCTGAATCTTTATGGACATCTAATTCCTCCTGCACTTCACAACTCTCACATCAGAAGAAAAGATAGTAAAGGTTATGCATATTATGACCAGAAACATCACAAATCCATAGGAAAATGGAGTAACCACAATAATGTGATTGGTGATACTAATTTTCTAATGTCTAAACTTCTATGGTGTAGTGTTCATCACTACATAACTAATTAATGAAAATCGTTTGTCTCTCAAAAGTGAAAATTTTAAATAAGTCCATTTTAGATGCCACATGAGTGAAATGTGGCTTAGTAACCTGTCATCTAAAGGACAGTCACACTGCACATGCTGTGTTGTGGCAAGACTCAGCCAAGTGAGGCCACTGTTAGTAAAAGGGTGAGTACAGCAGCATACAGCATCACTGGCCCTCATAGCCTGTCAAATCCCGCATGGCAAGAACTGTGAAGCCCTCCTCAGGTTCCTGCATGTCTTGGCAGGACCAACTGGCACCTTGCAGGTTACTCTGGAAGAATGAGGAAGGCTTTGCAGCCTGTGATACTGCATTGACTACTTTCTCCTGGTACATGCTCCATTAGGGACAGTGTAGAATAAACACAGGCTTTCACAAGAGAAGGGAATGGTTATTTGTGCAGTAAAATTCCCTCAAACCTTTAATAAGCTTCTTACCTACACTCACTGTGTGTGGAAGATCTTATCTAGACCTATTATTTATGCCCATGGCTGTAATCCAGAGGTCAGCAAACTTTTCTTCTAAAAGGCCAGATAGTAAATATTTTAGGCTTAATGGACTAAAAGACAAAAGCAAATCAATGATATTATATAAGGACTTTATGTAATGACAGAGGAAACAAATGTCCACAATTCTTCTCCACTTTCTTTTAATGCAGAATGGTAGAGAAATAAACAGATTGGCCCAGCAAGGTCACCTGCCAGTCAATCTTGATCCTGTCTTTATTCACTGGTCTCTATTTCATATTTGTATTAGTTACTTTCTCATTGCTGTGACCAAACACCTGACAAGAAGCAAATTAAGGAAGGAACCATTTATTTTGACTCAGTTTGACGGTACATTCCATGCCGCAGGGAAAGGCACGGTGGTAGGAACAGCATGTGGCTGTGGCCGCAGGAATGCAAGGCTGCTTAATTAAATGTCCATGGATCAGGAAGCAAGGAGTGGACAGGAAATGAGGGGAGGGTAGATAAGGCCATCTCCCCAGTGACCTACTTCCTGCAGTGAAGCCCCATCTCGTAATGATTTCACAAATCTCCCAAAACAGCATCATTAGCTAGAGCCCAAGAGTTCAGCATGAGCCTGTGGGGGACATTTCACCTCCATGGCATGACACTTGCCTTCAACATCTTAACTGGCCACTCTGCAGCCACCTGAAACAGCAGGCTGTAGATGGAAGGTAGTGTTCCATCTATCTTTGCTGTCATCTGTCTTCTCACTGTGTTTATGATGGTGATAGAGGTTAGGGGCAAGGTAATCTTTTACAGGTAGTCAGCCAGGGACACAGGCACAAAATAGCATAGATGTCACCATACCCTGGTGAGACTGGAAGAGAACACAAGTCTAATTCAAGACGGTGAAAAGGAGCAGCTTCCTGATTCTTCCTCCTTAACTTCCTCTCCACCCCCCTGCACCTCCACCACCACCACCACCACTACCCTAGGCAGGCCTTCTCTGAGTTTGCTCTTCTCCAGGGTCCACAAACCATCCAACTTCTTCATATGTATTTGAACTTGGAAATGGGACTCAGCCCAGTTAGATGCCTAATTTACAAAAAGACCAAGTTGCCACATGGATCTCTCTGGGAGGGGTAAACCTCTCTCCGCTTAGAATATTTTCTACTTTTCTTCCCTCTTATTTTTATTCTCTGTTAAAACAAACCCTTCATCATTTACCCTTCTTCATGTCTACGTTTATCAGCGTTTTGCTACTTGTAAGACAAGATCTCAAAAGTCACTGGCTTGAGGAGTTCTAAGCTGACCCAGAGCCCAGAGAGGTTTCAGGGTTTCAAGCCTGGAACAATGGTGTTTAGCAGAGCTCTTCATCAAAGATGCTTGAGGGGTGGGGAGATAGCTTAGTCAGTCAAGCATTATGAATCAGCGTTCAAAGTCCAGCACCCACATCTTGCTTGTGTATGCCTGTAATCCCAGTGCTGTGCTGGTGGAGAGAACAGAATGCTGGGACTTGCTGGCCAGCCAGTCTAGCGTACTTGCTGAGTTCCAGGCCAATTGGAAATCTTGCCTCAAGGGAGGTGGATAGCATTCCTGAGGATGACACTCAAGGTTGTTCATACTGTTATGGGGTTTGGTGTCGCACAAGTAAGACCATCGACTCATGGAATGTGAGGCAGTTTTATTAGGTAAAAAGAAAGAAAAGAAAGAAAAAGAAGAAAAGCTGGTGCCCACCAGGACTACTGAACTACCTGAACTAGCGTTCAGGTCCCCGAGATGTAGCACTGTACTGTTCAGAGTGTCAGCTTTTATTGGACATAACCACATGATGTTCATAGAAAAACCAGGATGGGAGTTAAGCCATAAATCACAGTTCACATGTTGCCTTACAGCCATAAAAGTAATCTTTAAACATAAAGGGGAATTTGCATTGAGGCGGGGGGGGGGGGATTCTAGAAGATTAAGCAAACTTGTGAATATTCTGTTAGTCAGTTACAGGAAGTACCTAGGGGGTGGGTTAAGCAGGCCTGTGACCAAAAGTCTCCAAGTGTCTTGCTTATCCGCCCTGCTATCTAACCCTAACCATAACCCTAACCCTATTTGCTTGACAATGCAAGCCCAGGGTAATGCTATTCAGACCAGCAGAGCATCCTGTTTATCTTCCATCCCCACCTGTTCAAGCAAGTGTTTCATCCCATTCTTTTATGGGCTCTTACAAGGACGTGACTTAAGCTTGATGCAAAGAAATAATAACTTAACATTTTGCCCTCTTTACAATACATGCACACACAAGAACTCCCACCTACATGCACTTACACACATGCCCACACACACATGCATTTTTTTTAAAGTATGCTTGAGAAAGAATGACTCTATCTCCTGGTAAGAGCCCCCTTGAGCTTCAGCTTGCAGTATACTCACAGTTGCCTAATCGTGTAGAGTTCATTATGAAACTTCTGCGTTCTCAGAATTCACAATCAGTTTTGCCTGGTGTAGCAGACAGCTTCAGGTTCGCTGAGATGAACTTCCAGACCAGGCACAGTTATGGAGGAAGGGATATTATTTATTGAAGCTTACAAATCCAGGGGAAGTTCCATAATGGCAGAAGAAGCGGCCTGCCTTCACAGAGCCAAGCAGAGAGAGAAAAAAACCACCAGCCACCACAGCACACAGAGCAAAACTACAGCCAAAAGGTCACACAGCACACTTCAGGAACTCCTGCTAGGCACACTTTGCATATCTTTACAATGGAATCTCAAACCCACCTCCACACCGGCCCCCAGTGACATTGCCTCTAGGAAGGTGATTGCAGATGCAAACTATAAAGTAATAAAACATTGAATATATTGGGGGCCATATATTCAACCTACCACACCTGGGCATATAGAAATTTTTGTCCAACTGGGCATGTGACCTTGACTAGCTGCCTACAAAATTGGTCTGTCTTGCTCCTAATTACTATCACAGGGAGATCCCCTATGTCTGGCACTAGGACCCTAGTCCTGTCCTTCCTGGGCAGGAGATTCCTAGGGAAATGTTCCATTGTCTCAATAGTCTAATAGCCAATGGGAGGGGCACACAGGTCTCACTTTAGAATATCTCTCCTGCCAGGACAGTTAAAGACTGATAAACCATCCTGACATCTCTCATGGGCCAATAGAGAGCTGAAAAGTCACACTAGTGTTGCAGATTTTCCTACTGTCAAGTCCTTTGTCTTGTGACCACAGAAAGTTAGGGCATACAGACAACAAGGAGTCAGCAAAACAAAAGAGATTTATTGAGAGAACAGTGAAAAACCCCTAGAATGTCAGGGTGAGCATGCTTAGGATTTTGGCCAGCATCCAAAGAAGAAAGAAAGGAGAAAGGAAACACTACATTTTTTAAAATTTTTGTTTATTTTTATATATTTATTAGCAACAGACAGACACAGAGAGAAAGAGGGAGAGAAAGAGAGAATGGGTGTACCAGGGTCTCCAGCCACTGCAAATGAACTCCAGATGCATGTGCCACCTTGTGCATCTGGCTTAGGTGGGTACTGGGGAATTAAGCCTCAAACTGGGGTCCTTAGGCTTCACAGGCAAGCGCTTAACTGCTAAACCATCTCTCCAGCTCAGGAACATTACAGTTTTTGAGTCAGAACAGAGAAAGGCGGAGTCTCAGCTATGATGATCTGCCAGCAACCATGGCATGGGAGGGGGTCCCAGGAGGTACATACATCAGCTAACGTGGAAGATAAGCACTCCTCCCACCTCCTTAGCATGCCTTTACATGAGTGTGAGGGGTGGTCTCTTTACCAGGTGTTTGACAGCCTCCATTGGATTAATTCTTAAAGGAGGTCCAAAATCTTACCTTTGGGATAGCTAAGTCTCCACTCAACCTCAGAAGACTGTTTCTCTGACCAGACGTAATTTTTCTCCTGATGAGCCTGACAAAACCTTGATATCCCCATCCTCCTTCCTTTCATGTAGATATTCCTCAAATAGAGGAACAATTGTGATGTTTTCTGATCAGTGATTGCAAGGAGACAGGACTTGAGGTTCATCTTGATCACCAAGACTGCTAATATCTGCCTGGCTACAACATTAGAAAACACACACACATGCACAGCAAAGAAGAAGGAGGAAGAAAGCCAGTCATGGTGGTGTACACCTTGAACCCGAGCACTTGGGAGGCAGAAGCAAGAGGATCATAGTGTGTTTGAGCCAGCCTGAAACTACAAAGGGAATTCCAGGTCAGCCTGGGCTAGAGCAAGACCCTACCTCAAAAAAAAAAAAAAAAAGAAGAAGAAGAAGAAGAAGGAGAAGGAAGAGAAATTCTGTTTACCCCACCATCCAGGCCAATATATTTTACTACCAAGCTCAAGTCAAAACTATTTTTAGGATCAATCAAAAACAAAAATATTATTGGGAAACAAGTACAATAAAAATTTAGGCATAACTATTCATTCTGGCATCTGTGAAGGAAGAATTTGTTCAAGCCAGTTCAGCTCCTGGGCTATTCTATAGAGTGAACATTCAGATAGGATATAAAGGAGAACAGAAAAAAAAAAAAAAACATTTTCTAGTGTCAGGGGTGGTTTACAGATGTGGGGAAATAAGAGAGGACCATGAATTCCAAGGAGTATCGACTACTCCAGTGAAGAATATTGACTGGTGTTGAAAGACCAACAAGGTGGACATGCCACACAGCAAGGAAGGCAAGAGTGTAACCGCCAACATCAGAGGATACCAGCTGTGTGAAAGAAAACGCATGGGGCCAAGAAAAGACATAAAGACATCCTGATGCACAGATATCTGCACTCATCATACATCTGTTCAGGGATACATAAATAATCATATCAGAGAGGGTAGCTGAGTAATTGAGAAAAGGGGTTTGAATAAGACCTTTAACTACATACCTACTTATATCTTTGTAATCTTGAGACAAATGAATATTTTAAATATAGAAGTGTTAACTTTAAATAAAGAAATTAAGATGACCTCAGTTCAAAATTGAAATAAAAATAAAAACGAGTTGTGACTTTTCTCTAAACTTACTTTGACCTGCTTTTGACCTTCATGTCTTCATCTGCTCTGAGGTTTCAAAATGACTATTTCATGGAACAAGAGGTGTGGAGAAAAACTGTAGCTTCCGTTTCCATAAGGGGTGTCTTCAACTCTAGCCTTGTAGTTGATGTTTGGAACAGAACTTCCTCATGAGGAAGCAATAATGCAAGCAGAACAGTTAGCTCTGAACAGAGCTGGGGAGACAGTTCGGTGGGTAAAGTGCTCGCTGTGCAAGCATGAAGATCTGAGTTTACATTCTCACATAAAATACTGAGTGTCATGGTGTGTACTGTAGTTCCAGCACTGGGGAGGGAAAACAGGGAACCTCCATGGTGTTCTGGCTAGCTAGTCTGTCTGAGTCAACGAGCGTCGGGTTCGGTGAGAGATCGTATCTCGAAAAAGTAGTGGGGCATGATTAAGGAAGCCATCAAAAGTTGATCTCTGGCCTCTACATGCACTCACACACAGTTGCATGCACATCTTTACACACACACACACCCAACCCACATATGCATTTAAAAAAACCCTTCACTCTAAAGAATATCTTCAGAAATAGTCTGAGTAAGAAACAGCAGGAAAAATAGTTTTTGGAAAAGATGGACAAAATAATCTGCCCCCAAACTGCAAAACCAAAAAAAAAAAACGGAAAGTGTGGAGCTGACTGCAATAGCCCTTCTCAGAATCTGGGCTTTTTTTTTTTTTTAATTCTTTACTAAAATCAGATAAGAACTCAAAAGCTGGGGTACACAAGGCTGGAAATTCCTTCCAGGACCCCAAAGTCTTACATCAAAAAGAGGAAGGAAAGGAGAGAAGGGAGGGTTAAAAAAGAAGAAAATATTCCCCAGGTATTAAGTCAAAGCAGAATTCCAATTATTGCATGTAGCCCATTAGAACTAAGCCAAGTAAGCCAATGAAAATTACAAACAACAAACAAATCCCAGAAGACTGTAGACATACCATAAAAGGTATGTCTGGAGAACACTGCACTTGTAAACTTGCATCTCTCAGGTGGCAGAGCTTGGCTGTTCCATGGGAAAATCCAAACTAATTCTTCACTTTTGTCTGTTCCCTGCTGTGGGCTTTTTAATGCTTCACTAACTCTCTCTCGTGCCTTGGAGAAAACAGAGGGAAAAAAATAAAAAACCTCAGAATTCTTCGTCCAGAAACTCAGATGGTCAGGACATTTTGTTGTCCCTAACTAGTGACCTGGTCTTTCCGTACATCACAGACACCTTTGCTAACTTGATGGTCTGCTTCTTGCACTGTCAGAATATGCTGAGGATGGTTACACCACTTGGTAAATAACAGCCGCCATGTCTTAGAAGCTGGAAATACCAATAGTTTATTTCTCAATTATGCAAAGTGTCTCTCAAGTTCTAGGTGCCTTCAAGCCGCTGTCCTCAGGCTAACATGGCTACCAGAATTTTAAAGATCAGAACCTGCACCCTAACTGACCCACCAAGCTAGGTTTGGGCTCCCATCCTCAGTAGGCCAGTTAAAGAGACAGGTAATGGTGAAAAGTAGAGAAAGGAGATTTATTCAATGTGGCCACATAGGGAAGAGGGACAAACAGATCTAGTGACCCCCCACCCCAAGTCCCAAGGCCATCTTTGAGCTCCTGACCTGAGGTTTGGGTTAAAGGAAGAGGGCAGAGGTAAGTACGATGGTCCTGACGACAGTATCGTCCCACCCACCATTGGCCCAGCACCGCTTGGGCGCCAGTCTATCAGGCAGCTGTCAGTACAATGTGAAGTCTCTTCTTGAGACACACAGTCCGCCTCTGGCTGACACCAGGCTTAAGAGTTTCCCATCTGAAAACAAGAGTCCCTAGGAAAATTCCACTTTCTTGGGGATCATTTTCTCAACAGTATGATAGCTAAAGAGAGAGACACAAGTATCTCTTTAGAATCTTCATTTCTGTCAAAATGGTCATAGAACTGATATATACATGTCATCTGCTAGCATGGTACATTAGTTACGCATTGCTATGACCAAATACCTGGCAGGAATCAGCTTAAGGGAGGAAAAAGGTTTTTTTTCGGGCTTACAGTTTTGAGGGGATACTTTCCATCATGCTGGGGAAGGCATGGTGGCAGGAGAAGAGGCAGCTGTTCATATTACATGCACAGTCAGGAAGTAGAAGGTGAACAGAAAGTAGGGCTGGGATGTATGACCTCAGGGTCCACCCCCAGTGACCCACTTCCTCCTCTAAGTTTCCATTTCCTAAGGATTTAAAGATTCCATAATCTTTCCAAAGAGCACCACCAGCTGCAGAGCAAGTGTTCAACCCACGGGAGGGGTATTTGACATTCAAACCACAACACGGCTGCTCTGGGGGCCAAGCCTTCAATCACAGTGAACACAAACCACGTTCAGCCCTCGGCTCCTGCCAGGACACTTGCAGCACTCGCATCGGCCTTCTGCTTCCACCGTCACAGCAGGAAGCGAAGAGGGAACATGGAGAACAATGCACCCACTCCCAGATACTCCTCCCGGAAGTGAGGTACCCTTCCCTCACCCACATTCCATTGGCTAAAACTCCAATATGGATTGTCTGCTTCAGAGGGTGGGAAGCACAGTCATACGGTGTACAGAAAGGAGGCAGATGGAGAGTGGAGTTCTGAAGGGGAATGGGGGAGGGGAGGGCAATATCATGGTTTATTGTCTGTAAGTATAGATGTTGTCAATAAATAAATTAATTAATTTTAAAAGTGCTGGTGGCAGTTAGGGAGATGGTGTAGTCAGTAAAATGTCTGCCATGAAAGCGTGAGGACCTGACTTCAGATTCCCAGCACCCATGTAAACAGTCGGGTGCAGTGGTGAGAAAGTGCCCTCCCAGCACTGCAGAGGAAGAGACAGGATGATCTCTCTCCAGGGCTTGCTGATTAGCCAGTCTAGCTGAATCTGTGAAATCCAAGTTCAGTGAGAGAGACTTTGTTTCAAAAAACAAGGTGGCGAGGGATTAAAAAAGACCTCTGACCTCCACAGGCATGTGTATACATGTGTAGGTGCGTCTCATACACATGTACCCACATGCATATGAACATGTACACACGCATACATACATGAAAGGCATTGGTATACAACCTTGCTGTCCTCCACGCCTGTCCTGCTCCAAACTCTAGGATGCCTTGTTATTGCCTGAGTTTTACATTGCTATTGCATCACCAGGTGCATAGTAGAAAATGCTGTTTTGAAGCTTGGGCATAAGAGAGCCTGGTAGGGTTAACTTAGAAAACACAAACTGAGACACACTTTCTTTCCCTCTCTTATGACATAAGCCACTGGTTTTCAAAGTTCCCCATCATTACCACAAGATGATCGTAAGGGTTCTACTCTTAGAGGGACCTGAACAGAATTCGTCTTTGGTGAACATCACCGAAGAGGGGGTAGAAATATTGTAAGGATGGGAGGAGTGCTGTGAATGCTGCATTCTAAGACACGGCACGGCCATTGTACCCATCAACTCACAGAAGATATGGTTTCCTCACAAGATTGAGCCCATCAGATTCCATCATAAATGGGGGGGGTCATGAAGCCCCCTACCCTTTACAGAGAAGCTATGGGAGGTAAATAGTTGTCCGGGAAAGGACAGTGATTTTCCTTAGAGCTATAACCGCTGGTAAGTTGCCCGTGCTCTAGTAAAGAACCCCCACTCAAGCCACCATGCTCCATGCTCAGCCCGAGTTCCTTATGTAAGCTCCCTGCTGTTTGTTTGGTTTTTATTTTGTTATGGGACTGAATCTAGGGCCGTGCGCTTGCTAAACAAATGCTCTACCACTGAGCTTAAATAAACTCAGTGAGTCACAAAAGCATCACTCTTCTCTTTTAGTCAGCTTTTTGGTACCATAACAAAATGCAGGCTAGCTGTGTTTAAAAACTTGATAAGTAAGCTGTCGTTCATTTAGATCCTGATTTGGGTGGTTCAAAGGTATAGTACTGGTATCAGCTCAGTTCTGATAAAGGTTCCCATGGCTGATTTTCATTATTTCCTGGAGCAGAGGTGGGAGCATGTGTATGCAGAACAAGGCATCACAGTTCAGTCCAGGGCGCCAGGCAGAGAGCCTGGGTCCCATATCACCTCCCAAAGACATGCTCTAAATGACTCAAACACCTTCCACTGGCTCCCTTACTTAAAAGGCCCACACTATATCTGACTACCACCCACGGACCAAGCCTGAAGGCACATGAGCCTTAGGGAGTACACATTTAAACCACAGCATGATCTTTGTACTTGATTCCAAATGCTACAATATTAGAAAACTTTATGTGATCTGGAGACCAAGTTCTGGAATGTCTAAGCTGGTAAAGTCCTTAGAGAGCATGGGGAATGTATGTTCACATGTGTAATGTGTAGCTTTATAGGTCATAGGACAACCCTGAATTTCATCTTCGGGGATGTTGTCCACTTCTTTTTGTGACATGGTCTCTTGTTGGCCTGGGCCTCACCCATTAGGTTACACTGGCTTGGACAGTGAGCCCCAGGGATCCTCCTATAAATTCCTCTACAGCAATAGGATAACAGGCATGTGTCAGCACCACGCTCAGCATTTTATCTAGGTCCTGGGGATGTAACACAAGTCCCCATACTTGGGAGGTAAGTACTTTACCCACTAAGCTATCACCTGAATCCTATATATTGTTTTAAGTGGCTAAATATGTAGTAAATTAATATACTCAAGACGTCCAAGGTAATCTTTTAACTAGGCCTAACCTAAGACCTAAAGCATTAAAAGCTATAAAAAGACTTTGGCAGCCCATACTCACTTCTGAATGTAATATAAACTGAAATGTTATTTCTTAAAATTACATATAGCTTACATGTGTGGTATAATTCATAACATGAGCTGCTAGAGGTGTGTGTGTTTGTTTTTAAAATATATTTCATTTATTTACTTATTTGAGAGAGAGAAAGGCAGAGAGAGAGAAAGAGAGATGGAGAGAATGCCAGGGCCTCCACTCACTGCAAACAAACTCCAGATGCCTATGCCTCCTTGTGCATCTGGCTTACATGGCTTATGTGAGTCCTGGAGAATCGAACCAGGATCCTTAACTGCTAAACTATCTCTCCAGCCCCCTGTTTGTTTGTTTTTTGAGACAGGGTCACATGTAGCCCAGGCTGACCTCACTATAATAGCTGACGTGGACATTGAGTTCCTGACCTCCTGCCTCCACCTTCCAAACTAGGGTTGCAGGCATGCACCAGCATGCTCATCTTGAGTTCCTTGTGACTTTTTGATGTAAAAAATAATCTAGGACTGAAGAGATAGTTCAGTGGATAATGCTACTACTGCGCAACTCTGAGTACTTGAGTTCTGATTTTCAGACCCCTGTAAAAAGCCAGAAACTCTGGAGATCTTTGGTAAGCACAGTGTAACTATACTAAGAAGGGAGGTGGAGACAGGAGAATTTCCAGAAACTGGCAAAAGTAGCAGTGAACAACAAGAGACCCTGTCTCAGAGCTAGGTGGAGAGTGAAGACTGACACTAATGTTTTCCTCTGACCTTCACACATATGCCATGTCAAAAATGTGCCTTTACACATACACACACACACACACACACACACATTTTATCATGAATAGCATGGACCTTCCCAAAGGTCCACAAGTTACTCAATCACAGTTACCATTTGATTAACAACTCCACCACCCTGGGTGATTAGGCGTCACGGCAACAACGAGTTGGCAAAAGTCCCCTTTTGTCCTTTGTGCTGGGTTCTCTCTTCTGACATTTCTCTCCTGTCAACACCTCCAGCCAGATCAGACAAAAAAAAAAGTCAGTAAGCATAGCACATGGCATTCCGTCTAGCGGTGAAATCAAGTTTAACTTGCCTCTGAGGTGAGAGACTAGCAAGGCTGGTGCACTGCCCCGGGACCCGCAGCTGCCAGGGTCATCTGGGCAGCCAGCCAGAGTCCGCTATATGAAAACTCAAAGCTACCGAAGCAACCTTCTCCTTCAGATACCTGACTACTGCCACCCTTTTTACTGATAAAAGAGCTGGTCGGGGAGAGGTGGTAGAGAGGAATAAAAGGTGTCATCCCTGGTAATGTGACCATCCTGACAGATATGAGAGAGGAGCACCTTGGTGGAATGTGTCAGGAGTGAGGAGACACAAGAGTGTGACCAATTTGAATATTTTCATATATTAAAGTTCTCAATAAAAAGATAGGAAAAATAAAAGAGACACTTTGACCCTCCTTTTAGTTATCAGATTATGGAAACAATGGATCCAAAAACTTGAAATTTCCCTCCCCAGGAATCCCATATACAGAGAAAAAAAAAGGGGGAGGGGCTGGCACTCTGGTGCCAGCAAGAAGTGAAACTTGTCCCACAGGAAGAAATCTCACACAGTGCTGACATCTTGTCAGAACAACTTGCAGGATAGATGAGAACCCGCACAACCATGGGTCAGAGATGGTCGGGACACACCTTGCCTGACATTGCTTAGCTATGCAAACCTCAACTTCATGTCAGCACCTAACGATGGACTTGGGAGCATCACTGGGTCTCTGTAACTCTCTGGCCATGTTGAATGCTCTCCTTTTTCTGCTTCTCACTATTATTGGCCTATTGAAATTGTTAGGGCTGTCAGGGTCCAGGCTCAGACCCTTTATAACTCTGATAACAATTATGAAATCCCCAACAAGGGGGCAGGTTTCTGGCCACTAAGAAATAGAAACAATTCTATATGGAGGGTGGCTGTGTTGGTTTTTGTAGTCATGCATCTTCAAAAGCCAGTACAACCTCCCTCAGCGCACATGTCTAAGGCTGAGTGGTGGCTTCACCACCTCCTTCTGCTTCCAGCTACACTGCGCACTACTGTGAGCCTGAGCCCATCACTCAACCTCCCTAAGCCTCCTCTTCCTCGTGTATGAGACAGACATGGTAAGAGAAGCTCCCAGTGGGTTGTTTTGTGGATACTGTGAGTTAAAATATAAAAAGTCTTGGGCCTATGACCTGACAGATAATAATCAAAACTCTCTCACCAGGCAAAACAATATGGTGGCACATAACTGTAATCCCAATGATACAGGTTAGGAGTAAGATAGCTTTTATGACCCACAGAAACAGATGCCACCTTGCCTCCTCTGGCAAAACTAGAACCTGCATCTGATCTCATCCAAGATGGCTCCACGGCCATAGCTTATTGCATCTTCCTCAGCTTACCACAACCTGTGGATTGGCCCTCCCTTAGTTAGCCTCCTGAGCCCACCAGCCAGTAAGATCCCTCCTGTACACACTCTGAGTTTCATCATGAGGTTCATTCTAATTGGCTATTTGATTCATATAAATGGGCCTGGAACACGTGTGTGAGCTCTCTGAGCTCAGCCCATATTGTAAGCTCTTGGCCCCCTTCCCACTGGCCTCTCTAAGTTCATTCCGACTTCCCATGTGAAGTGATCTATTCAGGCTCCTCTCCCCTTCCTAGCCTGGCTTTTGGCCTGGGCGCTTTTCCTGCCTTTCTTTCCACATGTGTGTGGACCACTTCCCCAGAGAGAGAGAGAGAGAGAGAGAGGGAGGGAACTTTCTTATGTGAAGGAGGATGTCTTTTGGCCTGTGTTTTCCTGCTTTGCTTTCCCTCCTAACTCTACCTAAAATATATCTCATAATCCATAATTTATCCTTCCCTGAATCTGTTTTCAATTCTTTAATAGCTTGGACAAGGACTCAAAGTTGGGGTTCACTGACCTGGGATCTCTTCCATCATTACAGACATCTATGCAATCTCTCCCAGGACTGCAGTCTCACATCACCAACACTAGCTAGGCTGAGACAGGAGGACCGTGATTTTGAGAGGCATCTAGATTGCTCCAGACAGAAAGTGCAAAGTTAGCCCGAGAGCCTGAAAGCCTAAGCAATTTAGAAATTCCTGGTTCACAGCCTCCACAGATGAATGGATAATAAAGATGTGGTACATTTACACAATGGAGTTCTATTCAGCAGTAAAGAAAAATGAAATTATGAAATTTTCAGGGAAAAGGGTGGATCTGGAAAGGATTATACTAAGTGAGGTAACCCAGGCTCAGAAAGCCAAACGTCACATGTTCTCTCTCATATGTGGATCCTAGCTACAAATGTATAGACTTATGTGTGAATTGGAACCAAAAATTGGTACCAGAAACCAGCAAACTGGTAAAAGCCTATAAGGGAGGGTGGGGAGAGAAGGATTTAAGTGTATGGTATAGCACATAAGTAAGTAGAAGAACAGATTACAGGGAGGGGAATGGCCTAAGCGAGGCCAAGGGAAGAGAATGCATAAAAGAAGGGCGGGGGAGGGTCAATTAAAATTCAAGATATTGTGAATAAGACTTATGTAAACCTACTTTTTTGAATAATGGCACATCTAGAAGCTGTAGACTGTTACTAGAAAATTTTCAGTGCCTGGGATGGGATACCTTCCAGTGAGTTGTTGGCCGAGGAGGTCCTGGAAGCCTCCAAAACATTAAAGGCTTTTGCCAAAGCCATTGGTTTCCCTTGAGAAACAGATAGTAAGACCCTATTGGTGAAGACATCTCTTACCTGAGAGGCAAGGTCACTGAGAAAGCAAGCTGGTGCTGAACAGAACACCTTCTCTCTGTAGAACAGCCAACAGAAAGCTGGAAAAAGCTGCACTGCATGCAGCGTATGGGAGACAGAAGTCATCAGCAGTGAAAACATTGGAGACTGAATATTCAAGTTTGGCCATACAGGCCCAATGACTGAACAGGTGCAATAGTGGCATGTCTGCTCTTGGGGTAACCTACTGTTTCATAATTGGACTGAAGGCCCTCTCTATGGGAGGGAATACATACCTGGTACTGAAAAACCTAAGCAAAAGTCTATGGCCTGCTCTTGTCTGGCTAAATGTATATATTATTCTCGCCAAACTGCCCTGAAAGCACTACAAATAATGTTCATATTCACATATTAATGCTACTCTCACTTCTGGTTAGAGAAGCTTCTCTTTTCAGATGGCAATGACCACTGGGATGACCCAAAAGGCAACATAGTGCTGAGAAGAAGGGATGGAGGAGTGCCCAGCACTGAAACATCTCTGTCACACCCTCCAAGGCTCAGGGACCATTGCGGAAGAGGGGGCAGATAGAATGGAAGAGCCAAAGGAAGGGTATGACTCCTTACAATGCAACTGCCCAGGTAGAAATTGGCCTCGATATCCATGACCTCACAGTGCCTAGCAATATCTTCACAAGACCCTCATAATAGAAGAAAAAGATGATGACATCAAATTAAAAGAGAGACTAATGGAGAGAGGGAGGGGATATTATAGAGATTGGAGTTCTAAAGGGGTATGGGGGCAGGGGAGGGAAATATCATGCATTTTTTGTATGTAAGCATAGAAGTTGTCAATAAAAAAATTTTTAAAAAGAAAGAAAGAAACAAAGAAATAAAAAGAAAGAAATTCCTGGTTCATAAATAAGTAAACAAATAAATAACCACTTCTATAACAAAGACATTCATTAATGCTTGGTAAGTTTACTCCCACTATGGACAGAAAAAAAAATCTACCACCTTTCCATTCCCAGGGAGAGTCTTGGTATGATTTAATGAAGCCCACTTCCCCTGCACAATAGACACAAAAGGGGTGCCGAGTGTGTCACCTTCCCTGTGCTTGTCAGGAAGTTTAGGGGTAACAAGGCCCTACCAAAACCAGACCTGAAGCCAGTCGTTGAGCCTGTACGGAGAGAATCTAAGGCACTCTACTTTGCTCCAGGGCAGACAGGTCAGAAGGGCCCGGACCACCTCTACCTCTGTCTCTGGGAGGAGTCCTACTTTATGAGATAATCACCCCTTCCAAGAAGACCCTTCCTGGAGATTAAGATTTCTGGGAAATAGGCCCTTTTCCAGGAAACCTGACCCAAACCACCAGGGACTAGTCCCATAAAGACCCCAATCTGGGGGCTTCTCTAAGTGGGCTTCTTATTTTCTGCAAACTCCTTCTTGCCTCATTCTTAGGTAAGAGCTCTGAATTAGGTCTTCATTATTATTATTATTAATTATTATTATTATTATTATTATTATTATTCTTTCTCTCTCTCTCAGCTCTCCTTCTCTTAACATGCTCCCTCCTAAAACTCTGAGCTATAATAACATTTTTCTGAACCTTATCCTCTGGTTTGTGAATTCCATTTGGTGAATTCCTAAGAGTCCAGTCTGACTCAGGGGAATTTGTGGGTGACCATGATAGTCTGGGCCCCTAAACTCCTGAGTTACTGCCCACCTAAGAGCTGAGAAAGGCTCCAGCACTCTCAGACACCACAAACTCCAGTGTCATCCAGAGAAAAGAGCTTTTGATACTGAATACTATTCCTTAACCACTGGTTCTAGCCTCAAACCCTGGAGGTACCTTCCACACAGCAGGCACACGTGGAGTGACTAGTTCTTGTTTCCTACATCGCAGTTGAAGGCAATGACTTCTTTTAAGCAAGTAGTGACAGCTCCTACTATTGTTGCTGGAGTTAGGTTTACAGCCTGTGACTGAGCAGCCCTACCACACCAGGCTTCTGTCCTCATTAAGTCAATAAGAAGAGCCAAATTAATAGTGAACAGCAAAAAAGGAGATTTATCTAATGTGGTCACACTAGGGACAGAGTCAAAGAGATCCAGTGATTACCATTCCCCAAGTCCATTTTCATGGGTTCTGCATAATGTTTAGGTTTAAGTAGAGGGCCAGAGCCATTTGTAGCTAAGCAGTCAATGTCAGTCAATGTGTGTTGTGCCCATTATCATTTTCTGAGCTCCACCATCTCCTGCAAGGTTGTCTGACGAGTTGTCAGCACTGTTTGAAATCTCTTTCCAGGAGAAAAGTTTCCTCTGACTGGCACCAGGCTTCCATCTTTTTCTTTTCCCAGTATGAGGTGTCTGGGAAAGTAGTAATCTTGAGCCCTTTGTTTCAGTACTCTAACAGCCAAAGGGAAGGACACAAGCGTCTCTCTAGATGATTTTTATACATATACTTTTTATATATAATTTTATTTGTTTATTATTTATTCATTTGCAAACAGAGAGAGAGACAGACAGACAGACAGACAGAATGGGTGAGGCAGAGCTTCCCTCCACTGTAAACAAATTCCAGTTGCATGTACCACTTTGTGAATTTGGCTTTACATGGGTTCTGGGAATTGAAACTTGGCTGTTGGGCTTTACAAGCAAATGCCTTTAATAACTGAGTTATCTCCCAGCCCTAGACAATGTTTATACCTGTCAGGGTGGTTATACTATTTCCCATTTGGAAGGAGACCTGGGCTCAACATGAGGATGTGAGGAGAGGTTACATCTATTTTGTATTCCAAGTTTTCCAGACAATTAATTCCATCTGCTGGGAGGTAAGAACAGCCATGCTAATCCAGCATAAATAAGCAGACCCTGAATGCTGGTGCCTTTCTGGAGAGAGAAAACTGCAGATCATGCCTTGCCTGAGGTATTTGGCATTTGTATTTGAAGTGACATACAAGAGAAAAGCTTTGAGACCAACATGAGGACAGAATAGGAAGCTGGTGGAACCATAATGCCAACCAACTGTTGAGGCAACACCTGAGATCAATCCCCAGAACTCACATTTAAAAAAAAAAAACAGAGTGAAGAGATGGCTTAGCAGGTAAGACCCTTGCCTGTGAAGCCTAAGGACCCCTGTTCAATCTCTCTCCAGATGCATGTCAGCCAGACACACAAAGGTGAGGCAATGCAACGTTGCACATGCCCACTAGGTGTGCAAGCTTCTGGAGTTTGATTAATTCTCTCCCTCTCCCTCTTTCTCTCTCTCTCTCTCTCTAATAAAAAATAAAAATAAAAAACTCTTATTGGCTCATGCTTATACTCCTGGGGAGTCAAAAACAGGTGGATCCCTTTAGCCTGCTGTCTTGCTCGTCTCATCTAATTGGTGAGCTCAAGGCCAATGAGAGAATCCATCACAAAAAACAAAAATAGTGGATGATGCTCCTGAGGGGAACAACACCTGAGGTTGTCCTCTGGCCTCCACATGCGTGTGCATACATATGCATGCACACCTGTGCACACACGCACACACACACACTCACACACTATTTTAGCTAGCTCCATGTTGCTGACAAACACCTGACCAAAACCAACTTATAGGAAGAAAGAGTTTATTTCATGCTTACAAATTCCAAGGGAACATCATCAGTGGTGGAAGAGCTGGCTCATTTCCATCGATCCAAGCAGAGATGCCACCAAACACCCAGCAAACACCAAAAAGCATCAACAGCCACAGATCCAACTGCTCTCCACACACCACAGGGCTGGACTCAAGGCCCGACCCCAAATATACCTTAGGGATGGACTCTAAAATCCTCCCCCAAGGGATCTTCTGCTAGGGCCTCAAGTTACAAGCTCAGGTTTAATAAAACACCTGAATCTATGGGACCATACATTCAAACTACCACACACATGTACCCACACACCTGCACATGCACACATACAAAATAAAAATAAATTCACATTCAAAGCTTACATTCCTTTGGTGGAGTTTCTTGCTTAGCCCTTGGCCCTTGGAGGTCCTTCCTCCTCTAAGCCTCTTTGTGATTCAAGATTACATGAAAATAAAACTAAGAGACTTTTTTCCCATTGAACTATCTGCCTCCCCATAGGGCTGGTCTAATTGTTCCAAATCAGCTCCAACATCTCTGAGTAAAGTTATCTGTCACTCAGTGTCACACTGAGAAACACAGATTCCCAAACCGCACAGATGACACAAAACAGCAGATGCATTACCTGAGCAACTTTGGGGAAATATTTTCTAATTCTTTTTCAATGTGGAGTCTCTATGTAGTGGTCTAAAGCTCATGGTTAGAGCATGAAGAGTCATTTATTCTGAAAGGTACTGATTCCATTTGTCTATGAAGTGGATCGTAATGTACTCTTTCCCAAAGGGAGCAACAGCAAGAAACGGAAATGTAATTTATTTTTTATTGCTGAGTTGGGCTTTTTCAAATGATTTTTGCAGACATATCTTTAATAGATTTTCAGACATATTTTATTTGTTGAAAAATTTCCATGCCCTTGCATAATTTCAATTATTCAATGGGAACCAGTTTGGGGAATTGTTCCAACCATTTATTCAGCTCTTTGAATAAGCCATATTTATTACTTAAATTGATTACTTTGTCCATTTGGAGATTAGCTGTGATGAATGGGGATTAGGAGAGTGTTGCAGAGGCCTCCCCCCGCAATCACACAGGGACCTTTTGCATCATGGGAGCAGCTTGTTAGCTGTTTTGCATCTGGCTTTCCTGTTGGCATGGTAGAGGTAAAGTGTTTCAGAGAGGGAAGTCATCTTTGAAGGCACAGGGGCTTAGCTGCAGAACATTCCAGAAAATGGCTTGTTTACTAGACAGTCACCACCCTTGGACCGGGGGCTCCACAGATCTTGTCCAAGTCCTCTGACAGCTTTGTATGTTTGGGGGATAGAGATGGCTATGGTATGTCTGAGTCATAATGGCGGTTAAAAAAAGGGGTCAAAGAACAAGAGCCAATTAAGCTTGATGGATCTCTTTGTTTTTCTTTGTTTGCTTTGGTTTTTCAAGGTAGGGTCTTACTCTAGCTCAGGCTGACCTGGAATCCACTATGTAGTCTCAAGGTAGCCTCGAACTCATGGCAATCCTCCTACCTCTGCCTCTGCAGTGCTGGGATTAAAGGCATGCGCCACCACTCCTGGTCCTATCTCTTTGTTTAGGAAAACAGATTTTTCCAGAAGCTTTCAACAGATCCCTGTCCACTCCACTTACCTGTGATCCAAGTTGATAATTCATCTCCCATCTTCTTTCCCTGTCCTCCCATCCCAATCCCACATATTCTCAGTCTCTTTTTTTTTTTCTTTTCTTTTCTTTTCTTTTCTTTTCTTTTCTCTTTTCTTTTCTTTTCTTTTCTTTCTTTCTTTCTTTCTTTCTTTCTTTCTTTCTTTCTTTCTTTCTTTCTCTTTCTCTCTTTTGGTCTCATGTATTCCAGGCTGACCTGACACTCCCCATGTACCCAAGAATGACCCTGAACTTTGATCCTCCTACTTTTACCTCCCCAGTACATCAACTACCACATCTGATTTATGAGGTGCTGGAGATCCAACCCAGGGCTTTGTGCATACAAGGCAAGCACTCTATCAGCTGTGATACATCCTCCAACCACGCTTACAAACATCCTCTGAGACTCATTATATATTAAAAGGGTATTTTTAAATGAACTAGGTTAAACAAAATATACTAGTAAATGTAATTGCTCATCTTTTCTCTTTTTACTATTTTCTACACAACTTACCAGAAAATTTAAATTACCTTGGAACCACAGATTTAGAGCTCATGATCTATTTCTGTCAGATCATAATGGTGTTAACTATTCATGGCATTATATGGTTATTATTTGTTATTTCTCTGATTCACTACCAGGGCTGGGAGCTCAATGAAGCCAGGAGGGTTACCTTCTAGAGAACAGGGAAATGCTTCCATAATTAATTCCATAAATAATCTATACCTGCTCATTGAACGAAAGAAGGTATGAGTGCAATTGTCCAATGATTCTGAAATATTTATAAAATTAGTTGAAATTATGTGCTGTTTGTTTTGCGTAAACAATACTAGTCTTCTTTTTATGTCTGTGGTGTGTACATGTGAGAAAGCACATGTGTGTGGATGCATGTGCACATGTATACATGTAGAGGCCAGAGACTGATGTGGCACACCTTCCCCAATCACTCTCCTGTTTGTGTTGCTGAGGCAGAGTCTCTCACTTGAGCCCAGAGCTCATCGATTCAGCGAGCCTAACCAGCCCCCAGAGATTCCTTGTTGCTACCTCTCAAACTCTGGATGCTGAGGTTCCTAGCTAGGGTCTTCCCACTTGTGTGCCACATGCTTCATCCATGGAGCTACCCCCCGAGCCCCAATACTAGTCTCTCAGATACAAAGATGGTGATGGTCAGTGTGATGGGTATGGATGTTCATATATTTTTCACAGAGATAAAAGAAGTGAATAATCCAAAGTGCTTTAAACTCGAGCTCACATACTCATCTTTCAGGTGGGTAAGCAACGGGTTATCATTTCTCAGAATTTGGTTCAGGATACTGCTCCATTTGTTTCATTCCTGCCTTACAAGAAGTCTTCAGACTAGCAGCACAAGCATCACCTGAGAGCTTGTTAGAGATGCAGAACTTCCAGTTGCACCCCAGACCTACTGAATTGGAAGCTATGCTTTAACAAGATCTCCTGCTAATCATATGCCCTCAAAGTTGGATAAGCCTGAAGTGCGTGTTTTTGTTTCTCATTGCTAAGGAGGAAGGCCACCTGGGAACTTGGCTATGATGACTTTTCATCATTGCACATTTTTGCTAAAAGTGTGTTGAGCTTTTCACATTATGTAAGATGCCATCCTGGGCCCTGAGACAGGAAGACGAAGTAGACACATGGCTGTTGGCTGTGTGACTTGTGTCTCCCATTACTGAGGGCTGATTGTTTGTGGAGGCAGCTGGACCCCCTCAAATGCCAAAGAACTCTGCAAGCAGGCTTGGAAGAGGTCAGAAAGGGCATAAATCAAATCCGTACACAGCTGCTTCATGAATTTTGCATTCTGAGATGTCTGGAGAAAAGGCAGCAGTTAATACATCCTATCTTTCCAAGAAGGAAACTTCCCCAGAATCTATCTCCATGGAGACCCAAAAATCCGCAAAGCTTCTATCATCATCATGGTCCCCAGGCGTAGTCTCCAACAGCCGTAATCCTCTTAGCCCGTCTCTGGAGTAGACTTTTCTTACTCTGGGGAAATGTTAATTGTGTTCTAGTCACACCTGTGTGTTCCTAAAAGCAAAAGCAAATTAAACTGAAGCCACTTCAGCCCTAAGCCACAGTGTGGCTGATGGGCTGCAAAGGAGCCTCAAGAAACTCTTGCCAGAGCAATCAGACCATTGAGATATCAGAATTCTTTGCCTTTGTTTCTACAATTGCCATCCCTTCACATGGCCTCAGTTAGGTTAATTCATTGCCTATGGTATGTGCTATAAGGGATACAGATGTAGTCTGTATCCCTTATAGCAAAAGAAACTGACTTGTCAACATATAATAACGAAAACTCTCCATGGATCCCATGACTTCACACACCTGAATACCAGGATCTGGCTCCAGAAGGATCCCTGAGTTGCCTCACAGCTGTCCTTGTTGTTTGTGCTTTTCACCATTACGTGCCTCTTTAGTTGCTACATTGAGGACGGGTGGATGGCGCAGCTTGTTTGAGCTCCAGAGTCCAGACTCTGACCCTGATAACTCCAACAACACTGTATCTCCCCAGTTGGATAATTTTTCTGTTTTACAGTTCTGAAGCTGGATCCTGTCTTTCCATCCTGGATGTATTTACATGTGGTGGTTTGATTCTGGTGTCCCACATAAACTCATGTGTTTTTAATGTTTGGTTCCCAGCTGGTGGAAATTTGGCAGGTGGAACCTTGCTAGAGGCAGTATGTCACTGGGTACAGACCTTGCAGTTTATTAATGCCCCCTCCTCCTTCTTGCCAGAGTTAAATCAGCTCACTCTCTTGCAACTTTCTGCCTACTGCTGTGGCAAGAAGTGACGTCCAGCCTCTGCTCAACCATCCTTTCACTGCCATGAAGAAGCTTCCCCTTGAGACTGTAAGGCAAGATAAACTCTTTCCTTCTAACAGCTGCTTTTAGCCAGGTGTTTTTTCCCAGCAACAATCAGGTAATTACAACATGGTGGTGTTCACTGATGGGTCCCTACAATGCAGCAGGCTTCCTTTAAGAATTCACTGAAGTCTTGCTAAGTGTAGGTGAGGCTGTGAACACATAATGGACTGGGTGACTGGGAGAGAGAATGATGGTGCCAACAATAGGTTGATGGAAAGTAATACTTGGAGAAAAGTGCATCAGCCAATCAGAGCAAGTGCATCAGTGTCCTGTGTTTGTCTATGAGGACCTCTGGAACTAAATCCCATTGAAGAACTGGAGTTTTCCAGGTCAGAGCGAGGTAGATGGAAGGAGCCAGGCTGTAGCACAGTCTTGGACTCTTGACTCAGCAGCCAAGGCTCGGTAGAGTCAGTAATCCCATAGCTGTGAATATCAGGGACTGTTCCTGGTGAAGTCTTGGTCTGGACTTTGGTACTTCAGGAGCTAACTTGTAAAACTTCAACAACATGAAGTTGCAGTTTTCACTGAGATTTTTCAAGAAGGTAGTTTGCAGAGAGAACCAACTATTGGCAACTACTTCAGATTCCTTTCTTTCCCACATGGAAAAGAGTCAAACGTGCAAAATTCAGATTGTATTTTAATACCCTGGGAGCTGCAAAAATTCCTCCTCCCACTTTAGGGGAATCTTATACCTCACCCATGTTCTTCTATCATTTACCACATCTTAGTTGTCTCCTGACAACAAGCCAAGGCTCTCTCCTCTTCTAGAAGATCTCCTTGATTTCTTACTTCCTTCACAGTACCAATAGAGCAGTTTTTCTAGAACATGCTTAGGGAGCATGCAAACCCATGAACTGGAATTTCACCTCCAGAACCCACATTGAAAAAATCAGGAGTTGGGCTGGAGAGATGGCTTAGCAATTTGCCTGCAATGCCCAACACAGGTTCAATTCCCCAGGACCCATGTAAGCACAGTTATGGAGGAAGGGATTTATTGAAGCTTACAGATCCAGGGGAAGTTCCATAATAGCAGAAGAAGCTGGCCTGCTTTCACAGGATCAAACACAGAGAGAAAAGCCCCAAGCCAAAAGCCACACAGCACAGCACACTTCAGGAACTCCAACTAGGCACACTTTGCATATGTTTAGACTGAAATCTCAAACCCACCACCACACCTTAAGATCCACCAGTGACACTGCCTCCAGCCAGGTGGCTGCAGTTGCAAACTATAAACTAATAAAACACTGAATATATATATTGGGTGCCATCTATTCAAATTACCACAGTGGCGCATGCATCTGGAGTTCCTTTGCAGTGCTGGGTTCCCTGGAACACCCATTCTCTCTCTCTCCATGTCCCTCTCTCACCCTTTCTTTCTCTCAAATGAAGAAATAAAATTAAAAATAAATAAATATATATATATTTTAAAGTCAAGAGTGATGGCACATGTTTGCAATCCCAGCACTGGAGGAGGTGCAGACAGGAAGATTCCCCACAGCTTGCTAGCCAGCCAGTCTAGACTATTTACTAGATCTCCAAAAAATGGTGGAGGGCATTCCTGAGTAATGACACCTGCAATTGTTTTGTGGCCACACACACACACACACACACACACACACACACACACACACCTGCCCAGACCCAAGAGTAAAAAGTACAACACCCTAAGATGGCATTAATACCACACTCTCCACACTGGGTATGTCACCTCCCTGAAGTGACCTTCCACCAGGCTTTTGCACACTGACTGGTTACTGCTAAGCTTGAATACCAAATGTCTTCTAAAAGCCATATGTAAAGGCCTGGTCCCTAGGGTATCAGTAATGGCACATGGTATGTGGGGCCTCATAAGGAGGTCTTTATGTCACTGCAACTGTACCATCATAGGGAATTGTGCAAGATGTGACCAACTGAGCTTATACTCCTTATCAAGATATGCTCCTGTACAAATCAGTGTAGCTGTCCAATCACAGAGATAGACATAGACATCCAGAACCACAAGCAGCCTGCATCAAATATTTCATTATAATGACGTGAGCTTGACTAACACAACTGCAACACTCAATCTCTCCCTGGAACCTATCCTATGCTTTCCAGCCATTTGTCACTTCCAGCCTACGCCCCTTGTCTCCAAGGCCCCCGTCAAAATGTTACTGACCTTCCAGAAATTGATGGGATGCCACCTTCTTCCTGAACCTGAGGTAGGATCTCACTCTAGCTCAGGCTGACCTGGAATTCACTATGTATTCTCAGGGTGGCCTCGAACTCATGGCGATCCTCCTACCTCTGCCTCCCGAGTGCTGGGATTAAAGGCGTGCGCCACCACACCCGGCTCCAATTTCATCAATAGAAGTAACTTCTTCATTTATATGTTCCATAGAACATCCTTTTTATCTGTTCTAATACTTTTTTGAAACAATTTTAAGATATTGGAGTTAATTCCATGAAAGTTTACGGAGACACCCTGTGGCATGATGGTTTCTTTTTGTATGCAAGAGTGAAGATTCTTTGGTAAATAGCAATTCACCTGTAATTAGCACATCAATGGGATGTTCTGTATTCTGTGCAACCTAAGGCTTTCTGTCTTTAATGACCCTAATTAAAACTCTTAGCATATCAAAGGATTTTTAAATAAAAACAACAATAATTTGCTTTGGAAATTTCCATGATTTGTCACTTTGTCAAGCTCAATGCTAAGTACACCTAAATCCTGCTCACAAGTCTTGCAGACAAAGCTGTGAATTTCAGAATCTCATTCTCCACTGAGGGGAAATAGGATGGGTGTTCATTTTCCAACCCATCTCTCTTTATTCCCCTCACCTCTTTCAAATAAGAAAGTCTATCTCATTTTAAAGGATAGCCAGCACAAAGACTAATTATCAATCGTTTTATCTCTTGCATAACTCTTATCACCTTACAAAAATATGTGAAAATATCCATGTTGTTATCCTTCTATTACCAAATTCCAGAAATGGCACCAGCAAGACTTCTTAGAAGACATCCATGAATTCTTACTTTTTACTTCCTGTTCTCCATTTTAAAATTTAACTCATATTTATGTTGCATTATACATATAGATTATTTGTGTAAAATTTAGGTTAAGAGAAAATTGAAAGTATCTATCTGGAAACTGCTAAGTACATGGTAAACTACATTTCCCAGCTTCCCTTGCCACTAATGGTGACTACTTTCATTCTCCTAAAGTGTGAGACATATTTTTTTATTTATTTAAGAGAGAGAGAGAATTGACATGCCAGGCCTTCAACCAATACAAGCACACTCCAGATGTGTGTCATCTTGTGCATCTGGCTTTTGTGGAACCTGGGGAATTGAACCTGGGTCCTTTGACTTTGCAGGCAATGGCCTTAACTGCTAAGCCATCTCTCCAGCCTGAGACACATCATTTCTACCAATGAAATACAATAATGTGTACTACTTCCTGATATGGTCTGTAAGCCCCTGTGGATACCCCTTTACACACTTTCTTTTCCCCATATGATTTAATGGCAAACACTCAATCCCCTGTGTTGAAAATGGCATCGTCAATACTAGTCTTGGTCAATGAATAACTTCCATAAATGGTCCTAAGGATAAACAGCCAATGAAGAATCAGCTGTTGAAGAAAGCCTATGAAAAATTCAGCAATGAGGCACTGGGGAGATAGCTCGGAAGGTAAGATGCTTACCTCACTAGCATGGGGACATGATTTTGATCCCAGAACTCACATGAAAAAAAAATGCCAGGAATGGAAGTATGGGCTTGCAATCCACCAATAAAGATGTAGAGACAGGTAGATCTCTAGAGCTCGCTGACTAGCCAGCTAAATGAGTGAACTCCAAGCTAAGGACTTTGTCTCCAAATAGATGCACAGCACCTTTAAAACAACAACCAAGGACATCCTCTGGCCTCTACATGTGAGTACACACATATACATGAGCATACAAACACATACACACACATGCATGCTCACTGATAGACACATAAACATACACAAACAAATTCAGCAAGGAAATAAGGATGTGTAGTATACAAAGCCAAGACCCTTCTTTTTTTTAAAAAAAAAATTTATTTTATTTATTTATTAGAGACACAGAGAGAGAGAGAGAGAGTGATTATGGGTGTGCCAGGGCCTCTAGCCACTGCAAATAAACTCCAGACACATGTGTCACCAAGTACATCTGACTTATTTGGGACCTGGAGAATCGAACTGAGGTCCTTAGGCTTTGTAGTCATACACCTTAACCGCTAAGCCATCCCTCCAGCCCCTATTATTTAGTCTCCCCCACCACACCAGCTCAGCAGTGTGGAGACTCCATCCCAGACTCCACACCCAGGACACAGAGCAGGTCTTAAGCATCTACTGTCCTTCTCTTAATACCTTGTTGCCAAGGTCTATGACCTCCACTCAAAGATGGGCTTAGCACTGTCTTCACACCCCATCTCCACAGTCCTGGATCAGAGGCCTTTGCCTAAGAGTAGAAGAAGCAGATCATAACACCTGAGACTAATTTATAAAGGGAAAGGTTTTATTTTGGATCATGATCCTAGAAGTCTAAATGCATGGCACCAGAATCCGCTCAGCTTCTGGTGCTCCATGCATAATGAAAAAGCAGAAGGGTGGCACTCTTATGAAAGCGGAAACAAGAAAAAAGCCAAGGAAGTCCAACTCATTTTGTCACAATCTGCTCTAGTGGTAACTAATTCAGCCCTGCAAGATCTCACTCCAAGAGTTAACTCTTAAGAACCTAACACCTCTTAAAGCCCCGTCACATATCAACACTATTACATAGAGGAATAAGCCTTAACAAAACTTTTTGGTGGAGGCAAACCATATTCAAACCATAGAGCAGGTGCTGGGAATGTAACTCAGTTAGGAGAGTGCTAGCCTAGTAGGCAAGAAGCTCTTCGTTTTATCCCCAGCACTACACAAAGCAGGAGTGGTGGTACATGTCTGTAATCCCATCACTCAGGAGGTAGAGGTAGGAACATCAGGAGTTCCCAGTCATTCTCAGCCACACAGTGAGACCTGGATTACATGAGACCTTGTCTCAAGGGAAAAAAAAAAAAAATACAGTAGGACTTACGTGAGTATAGTAAGGAAGGGTGGGCTATTCTTCCTCCCACTGCTACCCATAGGAGAGAAGGTCCCCCTTGGAGGTGTATAAGCTCTTGTCATGGCTTGTGAAATAGTAGCTCTAGCCCAGGAGAGTCAAACTGAGAAGATTCCAGTCTCCTAGACTATGAGCTTCACTCAAAGATGGGTTTGGCATTATCGTCACACCCCAGCTCCAGCATCCTGTATCAGAGATTTTCGCTTAAGAGAAGAAGCAGGTCAAAAAACAAATAGTTCCTTGGGCTGGAGAGATGCTTAGCGGTTAAGGTGCATGCCTGCAAAGTCTAAGGACCCCAGTTCGTTTCTCCAGGTCCCACATAAGCCAGATGCACATGGAGGCAAATGTGTCTAGAGTTTGTTTGCAGTGTCTAGAAGCCCTGGCACCCTCATTCTCTTCCTCTCTCTCTCTCTCTCTCTCTCTCTCTCTCTCTCTCTCTCTCATAAATAAATAAAAATAAAATCTTTAAAAAATTTTTTAATTAAAAATAAATAAAATAAATAAAAAATAAAAAATAGTTCCTGATCTCTTTCCAAAGAAACTGACTTCATTTGCACTGAACCATGGACAAATGCATGCTTAAAGGTCACAGTGATTTTTTTTTATTGATTGTGTGCCTGACGGGATCAAGAGTCAATTTGGAGACAGATCTCTGGTCATGATTGTGAGGGAGTTTCTAGATTAGGCTAATTAAAGTAAGAAGACCCCTCCTAAATATGGACAGCACCTTACAGAAAATAAGCTGAGCACCAGCAATCATCTCTCTCTGCTTCCTGACAGTGCATGCAATGTGAACAGCTGTTACATATTCCTGTTGCCATGACTTCCCTGCCCTGATGAGTTGTATCCTCAACCTGTGATCTAAAATAAACCATTCTGTGGTAATTTGGATGTATGTCCCTGAAAGACTCTGATATTTTATTAAAATTGAGTTTACAGCTTCAGCCTCTAGCGGGCAGATTCCTGCTATGGGGTGGGGGGCATGTCAATGGAGGAAGATCTGAATTCTAAACAAAGGTATACAGAGAATTCTGAGCTCTGCCTGGGTCCCTGCTGTTTGCTGCTCCTTTGTCCATGATTGTGCTGTTGGCTGCTGGTGGTTTCTCTCTGCTTGGATCTGCAAAGGTGGGGGGGGGCAGCCTTTTCTACCATTATGGAACTTCTCCTGGATCTAAAAGCTGAAATAAACCCTTCCTCCCATAATCTGTATCAGGCTTGGATGTTCATCCCAACAACATAAGCTGAATACAACAGAAAATTGGTACCAAGAAGTCGGGTCATTGATGTGCCATGAATCTGACCATGTGGATTTTGGCCTTTGGGAACTTTTGTTCTAGAGTAATGGACTTGGTACTTACAACTGAAGAGGCCTTCCAGAGTGGTAAGCCAATAATTACGGGCTATTTTGGTAAGATTTTGAAATTGCTAAATGAAGAAAGGGTTGCATATGGAGGCCATGCTTATGAAATTTTAAAGGGAATGGAAAGACCACTGAAAACTTTGTTGGAACTCAGCTACTGCCATAAAGGCTGGCTGTGTTCTTCTGCCTAAGTCCTAAAAGTTTGATCAAGGTTAAATTTGAAAGTAATTTTATGTGCTTGGCACATATAGAATTGACAGATATAAGATTTAAAATTTTAAAAATTCAAACAAGTTTAAAATTACAGGCACAGAGACTGGTTTTAAGTTAATGAATTGTCAAACACATTAGAAATCTTCAGGAAGATAGCCCAACTACTTATATTGAAAAAGGCAAAATGCCTGAGGTCAGAAAAGACTAAATGATAGAAATGCAAAATTTTCTAAAAGGAGATGGCCAATGGAAGATTTATTTACTTCCTGTATTAACAACATGGCTGTGTCTTGCACACCTGGTATTGGTCTCAGAAGCATGAAAAATGTGTGCAGTGGGCCATGAAGTGCACATGGTTCCAAGAGCTGCTGATGAATCTCAGCATATAAGGCAGGCATGAAGTCCCTGATGCAAAGATCAGTGAGGCCATTGGAAGATTCAAAAAGAGAAATGCCACATATCTCATATGCTGACTACACACACACACACACACACACACACACACACACACACACACATATTTGAAAGTAGAAGGGGGATTATAAATGGAAGAGATGGTATCTAAATGGATGTAGGAAGAGGAACAAGAGAGGGTGATGAAGGAAGGAAGAAGGGCAAAATACCATATATTTTCTCATTTGTGGAATTTAAATTTAACTATATGTAGACATGTATATATATGATATGCAAGCAGAAGGGGGATTATTTGCAGACAGGAAGGATACCAGTAAGAAGGAGAGGAGATGGGTAGTGAGGGAGAATATGAGTAATTACAATGATTCATATGCATGAAAATGCCACAATTAAATCTATTATTTTATACACTAAAAAATGTATAGAGCCAGGCATTGTGGCACATGCCTTTAATCCCAGCACTCGGGAGGCAGAGGTAGAAGAATTTCTGTGAATTCGAGGCCTCCCTGAGACTACAAAATGAACTCCAGGTCACCTTTGGCTAGAGTGAGACCCTACCTCAAAAACCAAAACAAAAAAAAAAAATGAATACAGGAGCTGGGGAGATGGCTTGGCAGCTAAAGGTACTTGCTTGCAAACCTGCTAGTCTGGTTTCAATGCCCCAGCCACCCATATAAAGCCAGATGGGTATTCATTTGCACTGTCAAATGCACTGTCAAAAGACCCTGGTGCAACCTCCCCACCACATTCACAAATAATTACATACAAATTTTAATTACTTTTTTCTGCTCACTGATAGCTTAAAATCTTGAGTTTTGACACACTACCAAACTTATTTTTTAACTTTCATTTTATCAAAGAAATTTCAATTTCTTAACTTCTTTCTTTTAAGTTTCTTTTTTGTTATGTTTTACAATCTGGAAGGCTTTTCTCAACTTTATATATCAACCCTTTTATCACATTATCACATTTTAAATTTTCAATCCTCATTTTCTTTTTATAGCACCTTCCTTCTTATGTATATAATACTTTCTTATGTCTCTGAAAATAACAATTATGGGTTTTTTTTTTACATATTTGTCCAATTTCCACATTTTCTATTTCCTCAAGGTCCTTTCATACAACCTTAACCTGTATTTATTAGTTTAAGTATCTGCATTTCATCATAGATAGCACTTTAGACATATGCTCTGTGTTGGCACTCTGTCATGTTTAAGAGTCAAGCATGATCGGCAGTTGTGCACACAAAAGAAGAATGCACTGACATGTGAGCGTCACTGTGTTGCCATGGACTGGACATCTGATTCCTTTTCTTTTAATTCTCAGATGTGAGTCTCTGGGGTTCTTTTCTTCTTGCACTGAACATTTCCTGCAGGTAGAAGTCCCCCAGCTTCCTGCCATGGTGCCTAGTTATAGTTTCCAGGTTTCCCATTGCTGAGAAAGAACAGAGGGCTAGAGATCACCTCACACAGTTCTTCCAGTCTCTTTTGGTTTTCTTGTTCATTTCCTGCCTCACTTCTGCCTGTCATGCTGTGGTTGCCTCCAAGACCAGGGTTTCTTTCTGACTCCATCTCCTCATTTCTTCACCATGGCTTCTGCAATGAAGACCCTTCTCCACACCCTCCGTGCTACCACCCTGCTCAGCCCAAAGAATTTTTATCCTAGTTTTGCTCAGCCTCTCAGAAGAACTCAACAGTTTAGTGTTTCCTCTTTCTAGAAACTTCTTTTTTTTTTACATTTTGTTGGGTTTTTCTGTAAAACTTAATGACTCTGTGACAATAGATATTCCTGATTATCTTGCAATCTGCTTCCCACAATCTTTTGTAAATGCAAAACAGAAATGTCATTCTCATCATGTTTTTGTTTGTTTGTTTGTTTGTTTTTGAGGAGAGAAACAGGGAGAGAGAGAAAGAGGCAGAGAGAGAATAGGCATGTCAGGGCTTTCAGCCACTGAGAACGAACTCCACATGCATGTGCCCCCTTGTAAGCATGTGCAACATTGCACCTTTTTGCGTCACTGTGCATCTGGCTATGTGGGACCTGGAGATTTGAACATGAGTTCTTAGGTTTGTGAGCAGATGCCTTAACTGCTAAGTCATCTCTCCAGCCCACTCTCATCTTTTAATGTATCCGTTTTCTTTACCATAGCTTTTAAGACCTCACACTATCATTCTACTTCTGCTTCCAGA